>JAGXJF010000584.1:0-93581 GCA_019208055.1 Stipa capillata
CGGGCAACCCTGCTCAGCACCTTGCCTTCGTGCGTATCCTCTCGTCCTTGCATTTCCACCACGACATCCCGTGGCATCTAAAGCCGCTGCCACGCTCTTGCCACGGCAGCCGCCGTCAACCGTTTTCTCCGCCGCGGCAAGACCTCTGCCACCGCCGTTGTTATCCTTTTCCGCCGCAGCAAGCCGTTCCTGCTGCGACAAGTTTCTATCGTCGCTGCCATGCCTCTGCCACGGCAACCCTTCCCTGCCGCGGCAATGTCACGCCGCTGTTCCTTCCCGCCGCGACAACCGATCTCTGCCGTGACAACCGATCTCTGCCGTGACAGCCATTCTTCCTACCACGAACATACCTTCGGCATTCCTCCTCTCTAACTAATCAGTGCCACCCTCCGAAACCCGGTGCCACGCCCCGATCCCCATTTACTGATTTGATCCCGAACCCCCTCGAAACCCTAATGCGGCAACATCGTGCAACCGGACATTTGTAACCGCGGCACCTTGTCGTCAAATGGACCCGAGTCGAGACACAAAGGTTTCCAAGAGTTCCCATACCTTGCGTCACCCTGCCGCGCCCATAAACCCTAATTCTTACTCTCCCTGATTCGACGAAAGGCAAAAACCCTAACGCATTGCACGCGTCGTATACGCCACCGTATCGACGGTACCTCACCACCAACCCGTCCTAAGCCGACAAAAAGGTCTTACCTCGAGTTCCGTGTTCCTGCCCCACCTTGCCGCGCTCCGAAACCCTGGATCCGAGTTTCCGATCCATTCTCTTCCTATTTAAACCTAGTGCCTCTAAACCCAAACTCGTCGTTATCTCTACTGCAGTCCTGTGCTAATAGACGGGTATACCGGCAATATTCCCCGAACCCTAGCCCAGGACCTCCCAACCTTCTTTAATATCGTCGCCCCCTCATATACGTGAAAACGTCCAAGTGTATGTATGCACATACACTCCAAAGGCCGCGTCGAACCTTCCAACTGAAGTGAGTTCCAAAACCCTATGTCGTCGTTCAAACCTGCTACAATCCTTCATATAAAAATATCCCTGAATTTTTCCAAGCGTATATGGGCACATACACCCTGAAGCCCTAACACCTCCTTGCACGCATCCATCTGACTCCTGCCACCTTTTCTCTCTCCTGGTATATATACATATATATATATACGTATATACACCTCTGTCTCCTAATTAATACCCATGAGCAATCTTTTCTCACCCGAGCTGTCATGTCCCCATGCTGTAAGCTCAAGTCAAATCGTGCATGCAAACATCAGCTGTCAAAATTGACTCTCAAAGAGCTACCGGGCACTGCCTAGCCTCCTCTCCTAACTATCGCTTTTCCCTTTATTGCATGCACAATTTAATGTGCTACGTCTTCTCAGCAGCAGAACAGAGCTCATCTTTCCCCTCAAAGTAATAGCACCTGTCCCATCCTCTCCCCAATGGAGTTTAGCACCTGTCTCAGTCCCTGCTCCAGCTCACTTCATCAGCAGCAGCGTCCAGTCTTTTCCCCAGCTCAAGTCTTTTCACGAGCCCTCAATGTCCCATGTGCTAGCAACAGACTGCTAAACACCAGCTGGAACCAGCCCCTCCACCTCTGCCATATAGCTCTCGAGCTTCCTTCCTTAAGACCAAACTTCTCCCCTAGCAATCCAGCCAAGCTATCTTCCTCCTCCCCTCCTGAGCTAGCAAGCCCCAGCTGCCTTGCCTCCCCGAGCTGCCCCAATTCTTAGCTCTTCTCCTTCTCAGGCCAATCAAGAACTCCAGCATCAGGCAGCCCATCTCACGCCGAGCTGCCCCTCTTTTACCTTCCAGCCGAGCTACTCCCCACTCTTTTCTTCCCCAATCCACAACACCAGTACCTCCCAGCTCCTCAAACCCAAAACGAGTCACCTACCGCCGGCAGTGAGCTTTTCTCTCCACGCCGCCACCCTCGAGCCACCGTCCGGCCGCCCCCTTTGCGCCGCTCCCCCGTTCGGCCCCAACACCAGCCGGCAAACGCAACCGAGCTCCAGACCCACGCCCCGGCACTCCACCCTCCGAGCTTCCATTGCCGCCGCTCAGCACCACCAGCAGATGCGCTTTCCCCGGCCGCCGCTTCATCCTCTTGCGCCGCCGAGCAAGCTGCCGCACCTGCCGAAGCTCCGCCGGCCGCCCCTAACGCCGCCGGGTCTCGCCTTGCTCGCCTCAGGGCCCACCGGAGCGCCACGGCCGGAGCCGTGCCTCGCCGCCGCACTTCCCCGGCACCTCCCTGCTGCCGCCCCCTTGCCGGCCGCGCCGCCTTCCAACCCCCGAGCGCCGCCGCCCTTTGGAGCCGCTGCCGCCGCCGGTAGCCCGTCCGCTCCTCTCTGGAATGCCGCCCCTGCCGCCGGTCCCCAATCCCGCCGTCCCGCCTGACTGCAGCGCCGCCGGCCCATCCTCCAGCATTCCCCGGCCGTGAGCCTCCCCAAAAACCCGCCGGCCCTCTCCCCTGCTGCCTCAAGCAACTCCCCGGCCGCCGCCAGTAGACCAACACCGGAGCTGCCTCCCACGCGAGCCCTTCTTCCTCTGGTGAGCTGCCGCCGCCGGTGCCTGCCTCCCCCATCTCCTATTTCTCTCCCCAGGTTGCTCTGCCATTAGAAATGAAGGTGCCGGCCGGACAAGTCCCCTGTTTTCCCCTTTCCTTTGCTATTAAAAATGAGCTAAGTGCAGTGTTTGCACAACCCATACACGTACACCCCCTCCTAGTCTCAAATCTTTTCTAAAAATCTAAGGTTTGTTTCCTTTAAAAGCTACTGAACATGTGATATCGGCATATATCTTTAAACCTTGGAATTATAACCCTAACGTACCAAATTTTAAATTAAAACCACAATGGAGAATGACAACAAAATACCCCAACCTAACGTGTCAATAGTATGGTATGTTCCCTGTCCTCTGTGAACGGGTATTGGTAGAAATTAAATTGTCCTATAGCATTAGGACCATATAGCAAATTAAAACCCAGAATGTCAGAGGCATGACAAATAAAACATACTGAAATACTTTCAATTTCTATAACCTTAGGGAGCCGGAGAGCCCGAAAAGTTTTAATATGACCCGTTAGACCTAATCTCCCTCCCAAGCAAGGATCATCGTTTCCTACGATTTGAAACCTAGCTAAAAGCATTAATTAGGCTCAGCGGGTTGAAGTGAATTCCTAGCTAGTTACCCATGTCGAATCCCCTTGGAACCATAAGTAAGCGGACATCTAAAACGTCCCAGAACCCTAAGAGCTAAAAGAGTACTCATTTTCCGCAAACCCTTAACCCATGTGGTGTTGAGTCTTTCCGTCTCTAGGGAAACCCTAATTAACAACCGCTCTAGAAAACAAATTTAAACTTCATAAATTAAAGAAGATAGGAATACGGACTAGTATGAAAGTGAAAAGAAAACCCTAGCGAAACCATATTCATGCATGGCCGGGAACCCATATCTCGTACTAAACAGTAGTTGCCGAGGGACCTTTCTAAACCTAAAGTCCGAAACTTCAGCAGTACCTCTTTGAACCCTGATTTCCCAATGTGCATCAAACCCTAAACTCACGCAACGTTAATTCCTTTCAGCTCCACAAATACCCTAAAGATAACCTAAAGTTCAGAACACACGCATTGTAGGTTTTCAAGTGTGTATGTTGGATCTTATTGGGTTTTATCTCGCACCGTGGTTTATTCGATGTTTTTCCGACGTGTAGTTACGACGTTGCAATATCTCGCAAGGAAGGTCTCAGGCGTTGCCGTAACAAGTTCGAGACCAGAACCCGGACAACTTGCCAGGCAAGCTATTTCCCACTTCGACCATGTCGGATCCTATATGTGCAAAGTGTATTTACTTTGATTATGAAACATGCATGCTATGTTTATCAACGATATTTTATGTAGTTAGTTATACCCGATAGATGCATTTGAGCTAGGATTGACCATCCGATTCCTTGTAACCCTAGTTGTTTCGTCGATTGGTTTTCCGACCGACGAAAGTTTAAGGTTATAGGCAATAGCCGTTGCTTAGCCCTGCTATAGTTAAAACCAAAGTTTTGACTCAAACCTCCGGGTACGGGAAACCAAAACCCGTGGGTAACGTATGTTATCCGCGGTGACTTTCAAAAGAAAGGTTGTCAAAATTCAAAATAAAGTTGGAGATGTTTGGATTCGGGTAGGAAGTAAGGTGGTTTGAAGGAAGGCGAAGTAGCTGGAGGCTATTCGGTGCTCGCTGTTGAACTGGAGTCCTACTCGAATCAGTTAAGGACCGAACCTAAGTGCCGCTGAATCAGTTCTCCCACCGTACGTCCACATGTCCTTTATGGGAAGGACTTGACTCGGTAACCCGCCTAATACTAGGGTTCGGACCCGTGGGAAGTAAGAAGTATGTGCTAGGTAGGACGATGGGCCCCTAGAGAATTCTCACGACGCTATTTGCGACAAGATTCCTAAATGGTGAGGCCAAGGCGTGGGGATGAGGATTTGACACAAAGATGAGCGCTTCTCCGTGTTGTGGTGTCAGGCTGCCTGGGCACAACCGGAGATGGGGTTAGTCTCATTTAGCGGGTCCGACTCTAGTATGAACGCAGGTGAAAAGTCTCGTTGTAATAATCCTGGCAGTATACTTGCAAAGTACTCCCAGGGTGACCTACATCTTGTGGGTAAAGCCGTACCACCTCTGCAGAGGGTTTAAAAACTATTCGAATAGCCGCGTCCTCGGTCATGGACATGAACTGATAAGGCCACACTCTGGTTAGACTGAGCTTTGGTTGCGAAAGCTGGGAAATGGGATTAAGGACGTGGGCATGATGTGTCCACAGAATGGGCAATTTTAGGCCATGTGTCGGTGGTAAGGAAATTGCCGAAGGAGTCCGCCGTATTGCCGGGAGGGACCGGAATACGGTTAGGTGATGGAAGACCTAGTTATCGGGCAGGCGGAAGCTGACGGTAATGGGTCATGAGCTGTTAGGCGGTGTTTACCGCATGAGATGAGATGTGATGAGATGTGATGAGATGTTTTCTTAAAGCGATTTAGATTTCGAAATGCTTTTACAATCTATTTATGTGTATTTAAAATAAGAACTTACATTTTGGCACAAATTGCAACTTAGGTTAGAGCTATCCCTTGAACTATTCCCTGCATGAAATATAGCCGTATATTTCCTCCTGCGGGAATAGCTTGCGAGTACATTCAATGTACTCACCTGGCTTGTTGATTTGGCCAGACGAAGGATGACTTCAATTCCGAAGATACGAGTATGAATGCAAACGCTAGGGCGTAACCCCCAGTCAGTTGCCTGTCGGGTATGGCATACTGATGGGCCACCTCCCCGTTGGATTTCCGCTGCAAGTTTATAGCCGTTGGGCTACAGGTATCAGATTATCGACCTTAACGGTCTATTTAATTATTTACGCATGTATGACGATGATATACAGGTTAACTCGTGTGTATCGGCTACTGATCCAGGGACCGATACAGTAATCACGAGGGCTTACCGGCCTAAAAACCGGGGGCGCCACATCATGTCCTCCGGCATCTTCGTAATCCATCCGTTCTACTTCCGGCTCTCCATGTCCTGCTTCTTCGTCTAACCCTTCATCGGCAACAACCTCGTCCTCCTCACCGTGACTTCTCCACCGTGTATAACCTGCCATGAAACCCCATCGCACCAGGTGCATGTGCAAAAAACCAGATTTTCTTTCGTACATCTTCAAGTTTTTGCAATCACGACACGGGACAGCATATCTTCGTGGCACCCTTTCGCACCATATCTCGCTCGGCGAAATCAAAGAACTCATTCAAAGATGTATAGAAACTCTATGTGTTCCGATCGCCATCATACATCCAACTTCGATCCATCGGTCGTTCGATCCCTAAGATATACGAAAATTAATTAGTACGAACTCATAGAAAATTTCGGCATGACCTTTGCTAAAAATAACTAAATTCGAGTTTATCGAACGTTGACAAAACGTTGACAAAGCAACATTTTGACAAAACGTTGACAACTCAAGTGTTGACAAAGAGCAACAGAAACGTTGCCTCGGCTTGATGGCCGGTACCACAAGCAATATATGAACAAATTTGTCAAAACGATGGCTCGATGGCCGATCACAAACCATTCCACCAATATTCATCTTGTACGATCGATGTCGTAGCATTACACATTTTATTTTTCATCTCATACGATCGATGTCATAACACAAACATTTCTATATATATGTATACAAAATCAACAGAATTACACATGAAGAAGCGTGATTCTGCCTCAGTGCATAAGAAACAGAATTACACACAAAAATCCATTGCCTTTTTCACTCCAGACTAATCTCCTTTGCGTTCTTTTTATTGTTTCTTTGTTTTAGTGCTTTGCACACAACAGTATATGGAAGTAGAATACTAATTGAGACAATAATTACCCATTACAAAGCTCAGAAGTCCTGGACCAATCCACTGCTCCTGGAAAAGCTAGCTCTATCTGGCAGAGACAGATCAAAACTTGTTAATTACTCCAGTATCATGCATAATGTGTGCTAATTAATCTCAGCTGTGGTCAAGTTGAAACAAAAGCAGCAATTGAGGCACTACAACTCATGAGAGGAGAGGTTTGGGGGAGCTACTGATTTAGGAGGTAGAGAGAGAGCTAGGGAGGGGAGGTGGGGGAAGTTTTTGGAGGGCAGAATGAGTACCAGGGGCTGCGGACGGCGGCGGCGGACGTGCAGGCGACCGGCGAGCTTGCTGCTGGCCAGTGGAGGTAGGACTGGCCAGCAGCGAGCTCGCTGATGCTTTTTATAGGCCAGATTACCAGTGACGGGCACAATTAACAGCCCGCCACTGCTAAAGCACATACCAGTGACGAACGAACCGTGCGCCCGCCACTGGAAACCCGGCCCGGAGGCGGCCGTAGCAAGTTTGGCGGGAAAGTTTACGGTGACGGGCGCTCCAACGTGCACGTCACTGGAGTACAACATGCCAGTGACGAGCACGCATATATGCCTGCCACTGGTAATTGCTACATTATCAGTGACGCGCCTTAATACGTGCCCGTCACTGGTAAACAATTACCAGTGACACGTAACAATTGACGCCCGCTACTGGTAAATTTTCGGTTTACCAGTGACGTGTTTTTTTCGTGCTCGTCACTGCTAAGATGGCTTCTATAACTGTTTCTGCAGTAGTGTCTGACCCTTCAACACGATTGAATACCAAAGATTGAGGTCGCATTTCCTTCCTCTCTTCTTTGTCCCTCTCCAACCTCTATTTCTTGCCTCTCCTTCCGCCTCCCTGGCCGTCCCCTCTCTCACTCCGCTCTGCCAGCCTCACCGGCCGGAGTTGGGGTGAAAGGAACTCGGTCCCCTAGTTATATGTATATTATGGTTATGTTTTGTTATTGCTGCCTTAGGGGCATTTCTATGGTTGCCATCAGCATGGAGCTCCTCATGGAGACATAGTGCCATCCCTATTCTCGCCATCCACATGGGTCACTTGACACGGACAGTGATGTACGAAAGTGTCTACGTGAGGACTTCAATAACAAGTTCCCCTCATATTTGAATGTGGGAACCCTAAAAAAAATGATTCATCGTTCGTGTGGACGTGCGAGTGCACCTTTTGCACCCTTTCGCCTTCGATTAACCGAGAGCATGCTAAACAACGTATCATCGGCAATATGTCATTTGGTTACTACTTTAGTTTTTATTAGCTGAAAGTCCCCATGTTGCTATAAAAATAATAAAAGTAAATCAAATTATGTCGCGTATCCGTCTTCGTGCAAATTTCATGGCTACAAAATCTAACTTTGAGTTAGAGAAAACAAGGCAGCATACAAATAGTAGAACCGTTCATATGACATATTTTACAAACTCTAAAAAAAGGGTGGAAATCGTAAAGAAAAGACCCCCACCAATTAGAAAGTTACGTTTGGTGAAAGTGAGGTAGGATGACAAATGAATTACCACCACCAATTCAAAACTAGTAAATATTAATGATAAGGAAGGTATATACTCCAAGGCATTCGTGTCGCTATTTTTTCTACGAGAGTATAAGGGGGACTCAAATAACTCACACACTATAATCATGCCACCGTGCACACACAAGCTAGAAAAAATATTGGAGGCTCTACTGATCCCACTTAACTTGAATCTCCTTCCCACTTAATATGCATGCATGTGTGTATTCTGATAAATATGGCACACCTATCAATCCTAAAGATTGAAACCGGATATGTAAGAATGAACAATCTTGCACCCACTGTTAGGCCACAAGTTCACCTGTGCATTTGTGCCACTATTTACACGCCCATCTATTACTTCCCAAACAATTTTAAGAGGGTCAACATAGTTATACTAATCATTTTGCTAGTGAGTGCACATATACTAGTTTCCTAACTAGTTAACACTTTCCTATTAGAGATCAGTTTCCTTTGTCCATTTTCGGGCGCGGCCTTTTGTGATATTACCCATGAGGTGTAGCTGTCGGGTTTCAGCGCTCAGGCCTGGTGCGTGCCTCGGCCTTTCCTTTTCTCAGTGGGGGTGTTCCTTCTTTTTGATGGGCTAGGTGTGTTGCTTTGTTTGTCTTTGTCGTTTAGTGAGCCTAGTAATTTTCTCAGCTTGTAGACCGTCTTTGCTCCTTTCTGTAGCCTACTCTCGGTGCGTTCTTCCTTTTTGTCTCATTGTGGCCTGCTTCCTGTTTGTTTATTTTTCTGTTATCTAGGGACAGCGATCTACTCAGAATTTTTCTTTTTCTAACATTGATAGGAACAGACTAAATGATAGACCTAATATTTATACAGATGTAGCTTGGAGAAAACCTGTTGCTTCCTCTACTCTGTTTGCAGATCCCAAAGGTAAAGCTAGACTAGGTATTCTCATGCACTGGATTAAGGAGGAGCACAAGCAAATCATCTTTATAGAAGCTTCTTCAATGGCAGATTCTGCTCTTCAGGTAGAAGCGCAGGCTATGGAGTTGGCGGCGCAAGTACAAGATGCGATGGGAGTTCAACAGCCCAACTTCCTCACTAATTCTTAGGTTCTTGTACAAGCAACAGCAAAAAAAGATCCAGTGAACCATCTAGGGCATTGGGTCTATCAGATCTAATCTTCATCGGTTCTTTGCATATACAAGGCATACAGATGCTAGAGTGTTCAAGATCAGCAGGGAGAACAACGCAGCTGCGCACACGTTAGCTCAGAATGCTTATAACCATCAAAACATTGGGCCTTGCATCTTTAGTTGCTTTGGATCAAGGCATGATGCCTCATGTTGCCCTGTGAAAACTGTAATCAGCTCTCTAAATATGCAATGCTGCACATTACTTTTAGTGATCTGTTTATAAGTAATGAATAAAATCCTTAGTTGTCAAAAAACATAATATTTTCCTTCTTCTTTAGGCCTGTTAGGCCTCGTTGTTTTCTGGATCAAGCCTGAACGCTGGTTATTTTGGGTGGGCTCTGCTTTATTATTGGCAAGTGTTTTTATCTAGTGTTTTTGGGGTTGGACCTACCGAGTTAGTCCAAAATAGCTATCACAAACGACATTCAATACAATTTCGACAATCTAAAATACAATTTATTCAATTTGTGACCCGTATTAACTAAACCCCACTTGATATGTTTCAGGAAATTCTTTTAATCTTTTTCTTTTTTGCCAGAACTATGTTTGATATTCCGCTAACTATATATTTACTGCATTAAAAAAACTCCTATCTACTACATATTATATCACCTGTCTATTGTGGATTTTGTAAAAAGACTTATGTCTACTGCATATTATATCACCTTTCTACTGCGTATTTTGTAAAAAAATCATGTCTACTACGTATTATATCACCTTTCTACCACATACGTACTTTGTAAAAAACTCATGTATACTGCATATTATATCATTTTTTTACCGCAGTCTGTACAACATGTGTATTGCATATTATATCACCTCTCTACTACGTGTTTTGTAGAAAAAACTCATGTGTACTACATATTATATCACCTTTCTACTGCATTTTATATGTCATGTCTACCGCAGAGTTTTAGTTATCTAGTGATTTTTTATAGTGATCATCTACTACATATTCGATAGACTATAATTTGTTAGATAAATACTATATATTCTTCTATTATATTTTTTCTTAGTCCTCTAGCATATATTTTTGTCATTCTTTTGTTGTGCATTTATTGCTGCGTCTTTTGGTTATTTTGTACTGTCGTAGCTATGGGACTAGGCAGTGTACTTTAGATACCTCCGATCGGTTACGTCGACCTCCGGGAGTACAGGAGAAGTACGAGCAAGTGTATTGTCCGCTGAGGGGGGCGCACGGCGACGCTACCGGCGAGATTGAAGCGACCCTGCACACCACTGCATGGTGTAGTGTGCCAGTCTTTGATATAATATAACAAAATCCCATCTCATTATATTACATCTATCAGAATGTACAACAGAAGCATTGATGGTCCAACAACTATATATATATTACAGACTCCAAAATATACAGAAGTTATTACAGAAATACAATAGGATAAGTTCAACTGAAAATATCAACAGAAATATAGAACTGAAAATTTAACTGCAGAAAAAGTAAAACTGAGATTTTATTCTTCTACTAAACTAAACTATTCTTGCTCTAGTTCTGCCCCGTCTTACTCTCCATAGTCGATGTAGTAGTCGACTTCTTCGATCCCTCCTGTCAGGTCCGGCTCCTCCTTCCCTTCTTGGACTTCAACTTCCTCATACCCAACTTCTAAAGATTCAGAGTCTAACAAAGGGAAGATTTATGTAGGGGATGAGTACAGAAGGTACTCAACAAGTTCATAATAGCAAAAGGTGTTTGAATGACTATTTCTACTAGGACAAAGTCCTCAAAGGATATGCATGAATCCAATATCGTTCCTGGATAGAAGTCAATTTTAATTTAGCTATGTTCAGAAGGCTTCACGGGTTGTTAGAACCTTCGATGGTTCCTTTCCCGCCACGATCGCAGTTCATACCCAGAACAGGGAGTGACAATGCCACACTTCAATACACTCTGCAGAGGTGCGCTACCTTACCCACAAGTGGTACTTAGCCTTTAGCCGGGTACGAGACCCATCACACTCCCATCAGTGCGTGGCCAGGTCTAAGGTTCTGAGTCATTTTCACCCTTCCCTTTGGCAATATCTCCCCTTATGTAGTCGATCCAGCACCGACTACCCACCTCGTCATTATAGCGTAATTTTCTGTATATTTCAGAGACATAACGCCTCCCAAAGCGGAAATTCAGGGTTTATCGCTCTCCTGGGCGAGGGACTTAACGCTTCCCCAGGCGTTACTTTACATACGTTCCTGGGAGATATGCACTGAGAAGGTATTACTTGACTCGCCTGTCCCATAACAGGTCTTGCGGTTAACGCTATCTTTACGGCGTAAGAATGCCAACTGACATTCGTTATTAACCTTATGATGATACCATATGCAATGGAACCCTGACCACCCCACAAGTTCCAAACCAGGGTTCCATTGCCCACCAATATATGATTCAACGAATCATAATGCAGTCCATTTATTAATTATCATAAGTGATAAGCAGAAGGGAATTGCATATATGTGGTAGAAATAATCTTCAACATGAACAAGAAATGAACTTACCTTGAGATGGATAAGAAGTGAAGTGAGATGTTCCTTCGGACGAAATCGGCAGAACCTCGGGATCTGAAGTGGAATAATCGTCCGATAAGGACTATTTCCGAAAATAGCAATTGTATATGCAGATATGCATGCTTATGCTGATGAGGTTGATTTATAGAATATTAGATTGATGTGGACTACCTTGTCGAAGACAATGCAATAGATGATATCTATTATAAGTTCCTTGATTTTTTTATCTGCTCTATCTTCTGGGTTTATAGAATTTACTATTAATAACTTTGCGGTGTGGTGAAGTTATTAAACAGTTGGAGTTTATGAATTTTAAAGTAGTTAAGCAAAATCTTGAATTCTGAATTTGCAGGAAATTATAGAAAGAATTTTAGGTTTTCGCTAAAAGGATATATATATATTATTTGGATTAAAAAAATTATCATAAGTGATTTGAATTGAAATGAGATTTCAGATTGATTTGAAGCACATATTTGTTGTAGGATTTACATTATGGAAGATTCTTAACAACAAAGAAGAAAACCAAAAAAATAAAGTCCTGCTACCCTTAACTTGGGCTGGCCGAAACCCTATTTCTGGCCCAAAGTCATCTGGCCCTAACCCATCCCGTTTGGCCCATTCGGGTAGAGTTAACCTAACCCTACCCCTGCTGCCCTCCTCTTTCTCCTATCTTCCGCCGCCTCCCTCTATCCTCTTCTCTCTCTCCTGGTGGCTCTCGAGCTCTCCCCAATCGCCGCCGCCTTCTCCCCTCAGATCCGCCGCCCAGGGCGTCGCTGGCCTCTCGGCTCAGCGTCACCGCCCCCTGGGTTCTCCTCCACCTCCTCCACGCGCGGCTTCCTCGGCTTTGCCGCCTCGGGCTCGCCCCCTTTTGCGCCGCCCCGGCCTCCCTTGCCGATGTGCCTCCCTCACCGGCCGCCTCCTCACCCGGCCGTGCTCCTCTACCTGGCCACCCCCCGGTCATCACCTCTCCGGCCCGACCGCTTAGCCCCGCCGCCCTTGCGCGCCTCGGTTGACTCGGCCGCCGCCCAGGACGGCCGTGGCCGGCGTCGCAGCTCCCTCGCCGGGGCTCCGCCGGTCCGCCTCCCGCCGGTGGCGAGCCGGGGCTCCCCATGCCGCTGACGCCTCCCTCCAGGTAAGCTGTTCCTCTTTTCCCCTTCCCATTCAAATCCCTAAAATTTTAGGGTTCAAGCTTGATGTATCCGGTGGCCATGCTTGGTCCGACTTGAATTTGGTTAAGGTTTGATTCAATCCCTATGCTTGGATGTCTTATTTATTTTGGTTATATGCAATTTGTTGTTGGTTAATTATAGGCTGACACTGCTACTGAAACTTGGCACTCAGTATTTAGCAATACACTCATTCGTGTACTGATTCTTAGCAATTGTCGCATAAGAGCTTGGTCTATTCATTGGTTAGCTTCAATTGTAACTTATACTGATTAACTTAACTTGTTCTGTTTGGCTTTACCTTAAGTCAAAATTACACCGGATGCCTTTTGGTCTAGGTCAGTATATGTATTTGTTTATACCTGTGAATTGGTTGTTTTGTTTTTGATCGATAAGAGCAAATGCTACTACTTGATCCTACCTTGTTCTCCCCTTTTCTTTATTTATCCTCAGAACAGATAGTACTTTTGACCTTAGTCATTTTCTGCCCTCTTCTTGAATGCATTATCAGTATCAGTTATTGAACATTGCTTGATTACCATGATGTTTAGCATTTTAAGATAATTGGTAAGAGTAGATACTGTACTCTTCTTTCCTTATTCATTTCCAAAAACAGATACTACCCTTAACTTATCTATTTCTTTAAACTGATAAGAACAGGTGCTATGCTTTTCTTCTTATCTCCCTTTCCAATTTGATAAGAACATATTACTTTAACTTGATTTAAAGAATTGGTTCATTTATCCTAACGCAGAATATTTCTGCTGAATGTTAGATACTGCTCTTCTTTTTCTAAATACTTCTATCTTCTCTATTATACCTTAAGCAAGCTGTAGCTTGTTCTTGTGGTATTCTGAGACCTGCTTCTTCAGGCTACGCCTCCTCCTCCTTGCTGCCTTGCTTGCTTCTCAGCTCTTTGCTATGGATGTGGTACTGTTTTTGGTTGGTGTTGAAGTGAAAATGGAGCACAAAGGCCCTATTTATAGGTGTTTGGGTGCTGGTATGCTGGGATTTCGAAAATGGCTGGTTTTGACACCTATTGAGTGACTCACCTCTTTATTTGGTGAGTAAGCTGCTTGCATGGCAGCCCCATGTTGATCCTTATCCCCCTCTTGAGCTTGAGGTGGCATTGCTGCTGCCACCAGCAGCTTAGGCATGGTCCACTCCCCTGGGACAGCATTTTGAGATTTTGGAAGGTTGCCTACTATTGAAACTGTCGGTTGTTGCAAAGCTTAGCATTTTGGAATACCTAGGTTTGCTGGATTAATTCATGAAAGCAAAACCTAACTCATTAAACTTAATTGGTTGCCTAAATGGAGGTTACTTTAACTAAAATTGACTTAGGGCTTAATCTATTGCCTTGTTGCCTATATGGGATCAGCTGCCTATACACTTGTTGCCTATTCGGATTCAATTGCTTGATGCCTTGTGATATGTTGCCTCGGAAGTATTACTCGCTGCCTTTAAAGATTGTTGCCTGCTACCTTAATTCGAAGATTAACTCTAGGTCAATTTTAACCTCACTTGAATCCAGAATTAGTTCTTTGGATTCACAAAACTAGCCTCCTAAACAAATGCATTTTCAAAAGGAAAATGCAACATTTTAATCTTGACCAAACTCTCTCTTTTTGGAGTATTGCTCTTTTGTTTATGTGCAGGTTGAAGAATCAAGAATTGGAGATAAAGAAAAGACTTAAAGAGAAGAATGAAGACATTAGCTAGGTTTTTATTGTAGATGTTTTTGTAATAATCATAGTTTGTAATATTGAATTCTTTGCGAATCAATTTCCTATACTTGTAATCGAATTACTTAAGTATATTCATATGTCTCTTTAAATTAATTCATATTACTCATGTACATGGATTTATTCTGAAATTGTTTAACTCTTGTGTATTGAATTGCTTTTGCATATATATATATGTATGCGAATTGTTTATCAGATAAGAATTTTTTTTAAATTTTCTCAGATTTTGACATGCATGAATGACATGAATGAGTTCAATCATCTGATCCTAATGTTTAGGTTTTAGAAAACACGGGTTCTCACATCCTCTCCCCCTTAAAATAATTTCGACCACGAAATTTTAACTCTCATACCTGAAAAGGTAGGGGTAGTCTCTACGAAGATCTTCCTCTTTCTCCCATGTTGCTTCCCTTGCCGGATGATTTTTCCATTGTACCTTGCAGTATTTGATAGCTCTATTTCTGAGTTGTTTCCAGTCTTCTTCTAGTATCTTGGTTGGCCTTTCAATATATGACAGATCTGGTTGTAACTCAATCTCTGATAACTTGACTGATTCAGCTGGTGGTTTGAGACATCTTCGGAGTTGAGAAATGTGGAAAACGTTATGAACCTTGGATAGACTTGCTGGTAATTCCAATTCATATGCAACTTCACCTTTTCTACTCAATATCTGAAATGGTCCTATATATCTCGGACTTAACTTTCCTTTTATTCCAAATCTCCGAGTTCCTTTTGTTGGACTAACTCTCAGATATGCCAACTCTCCAGGTTCAAACTTGAATTTCCGTCTCTTTTTATCAACATAACTTTTCTGTCTACTTTGTGCTATTTTCAGTCTGTCTCGAATGATATCAATAATATTCTGTTTTTTCATTAATAAAGTCTGGTCTAAAAGATTTTTGCTCTCCCGTTTCATACCAACATACCGGAGATCTACACTTCCTTCCATATAATGCTTCAAACGGTGCCATCTGAATACTACTCTGGTAGCTATTATTATATGCAAACTCAGCTAATGGCAAATGCTCATCCCAAGATCCTCCAAAATCGAGTACATATGCTCTCAGCATGTCTTCTAAGATCTGATTGGTTCTTTCTGTTTGACCACCAGTCTGAGGATGATAGGCAGTACTGAAATTCAATTGTGATCCTAAGGCTGACTGTAGCTGTTGCCAGAATGTTGAGGTAAAAACTGAACCTCGATCTGATACGATTCTTTTCGGTACTCCATGTTTACTGATAATTTCATTGACATAAATTCTTGCAAGTTTCTCACAAGAATCAGTCTGTTTGATGGCAAGGAAATGAGCGGTCTTGGTTAATCTGTCAATTATTACCCAAATAGTGTCTTTTCTCTTTTGAGTTTTTGGTAATCCGGTTATGAAATCCATTCCGATTTCCTCCCACTTCCATTCTGGAATTGGTAAGGGTTGTAATTGTCCTGCCGGGTTCTGATGCTCTGCTTTTACCCTCTGGCATGTGTGACATTCGGATATGAACTTGGCAATTTCTCTCTTCATATTATTCCACCAAAATGTACCTTTCAAGTCCATATACATTTTTGTACTTCCTGGATGGATAGTGTATGGAGTCTGATGAGCCTCTTGCAGTATTAATTCTTTGATTTCAGCAATATCTGGAACACAAATTCTTCCCCTATACCATAGAGATCCATCTTTCTCTAAATTAAATTCTGATGGTTTTCCTTCAGAAATTTTCTTAATTTCCTCTGAAATAAATTCATCCTCCCGCTGTCGGTTCTTAATATTTTCTTGCAACCCTGATTGCACTGACATAGCTGCTAAATATCCTTCTTTCCCGCCTATTACTAACTCAATACCTGATCTGCCTAAATCTTGTAGGATTCTTTCTGGAAATTCTTCCATTTCCATCTGATGACAAACTGCTTTTCTACTCAATGCGTCTGCTACTACATTAGCTTTTCCAGGTGTATAATTGATAGTCAGATCATAATCTTTGATCAGCTCCAGCCATCTTCTTTGCCTCATATTTAACTCTTTTTGAGTGAAGAAATACTTTAAACTCTTGTGGTCCGTATATAATTCACACTTGACTCCATATAAATAATGCCTCCAAAGTTTCAAGGCAAAGACTACTGCTGCTAGCTCTAAATCATGAGTTGGGTAATTTACTTCATGAGGTCTTAATTGCCGTGAAGCATAGGCAATTACCTTCCGGTCTTGCATTAAAACACATCCAAGTCCTGATTTTGAGGCATCACAATATACCACAAATCTTTCCCACTTTCAGGTAGTGCTAAAACTGGTGCTGTGGTAAGTCTTCGTTTCAATTCCTGAAAACTTTTCTCACAAGATTCTGTCCATTTGAACTTAACATTTTTCCTCAATAACTTGGTCATTGGTCCAGCAATCTTTGAGAATCCCTCAATAAATCTCCGATAATACCCTGCCATTCCAAGAAAACTTCTGACTTCTGTAACTGTGGTAGGAGGTTTCCATTCCAATACAGACTCTACTTTCTTGGGGTCCACTGCTACTCCATCCTTGGTAATAACATGGCCCAAAAATGAAACTCGGTCAAGCCAAAACTCACATTTACTAAACTTGGCGTATAATTGATGTTCCCTTAATGTTTGCAAAATTGTATACAGATGTTGGGCATGCTCTTCATTATTTCGGAAATATATCAGAATGTCATCAATGAACACGATCACAAATTTATCCAAGTACTTCATGAACACTTTGTTCATCAGATTCATAAATACTGCCGGTGCATTCGTTAACACCGAAAGGTACCACAAGATACTCGTGATGACCATAACGAGAAACGAATCCTGTTTTTGGTATATCCTCAGTTTTGATCTTAATTTGATGATATCCGGATCTTAAATCAATCTTAGAGAAAACTCCTGCTCCTCTTACTTGATCAAAAAGATCATCAATCCGTGGTAATGGATATTTGTTCTTAATAGTGACTTTATTAAGATTCCGATAATCCACGCACATACGGATTCCCCCATCTTTCTTGTCCACAAAAAGTACTGGTGCTCCCCATGGTGATACACTTTCCCGATGAAACCTTTTGCTGACAGCTCATCCAATTGAGATTTCAATTCTACTAACTCTTCTGGTCCCATCCGATAGGGTCTCTGTGCAATTGGAGCAGTGCCGGGGTGCCAAATCAATGGTGAATTCTACTTCTCTATCTGGTGGCATACCTGGTAGCTCTTCTGGAAATACATTTGCAAATTCTTGGACCACTGGAATTTGCTTCAGATTCTGCCCTTCTAAAGAATTCAATTCAAATCCCAAACTAACTTTGGAACATCGGTTTCCTTGAAACACTTCATATCTGCCCTCCCAGGCCTCTAGGGTTATGGTCTTTTTGGCACAGTCAATCTTGGCCTTGTAGCGGATTAACCAATCCATACCCAAAATAACATCTAACCCCCTTAATGGAATAACCATTCCATTGGCAAAGAATTCCAACTTATTGATGGATATGACTAGAACCTATAAAAACTTGGTTTACTTCAATTATACCCCCCGGAGACTGAATGCGTACTGGTTTTGTAAGATGTTGAGAAGGTAAACGTACTTTGCTCATGAGCTCTTCAGATATGAATGAATGCGTTGCTCCAGAATCAAATAACACAATACCAGTGCAGTTTGAGACAGGTAGCGTACCGATGATGACGTCATTGTTTGTTCCTGCTTGTTCTGCATTGACGTAGTTAAGCCGGCCGTACGGCTTTCCACGCCCCTTTCCTTGCTGATTTCCAGCTCCCTAATTGGAATTCTTTTGCTGTGGTGCATGATTTGGTGCAGCTGGTCGTTGATTTCCCTGTTGTGGCGGTCTTGGATTGGGACATTGAGTTTTTATGTGTCCAGGTTGACCACATCCAAAACAAACAATCCTTGGCCTCCTATAATCTTTTGTGGGATGATTATACCCACAATTTGCGCACTTGACGGAAGTATTTACTGGTGCAGCTGGTCTAGCAGGTGCTGGTGCTCTGAAAGGTACTTGTGCTCTAAAGGGTACTGGTGTTGCTGGCCTAAACTTGGACTGAAATGACCCAGCTGGTCGAGGTCGAAGTATCTGGAATTGACGTGGTTCAGTTCTAGCTTTCTTCCTCCTATCTTCCTGCACTTCCTGATAATCATTTTCCAATGTAATTGCTCGATCCACTAAATCCTGGAACTCCTCTGTACGGACAAGTCTGAGTTGCATTTTCAGAAATGACTCCAGTCCATTCATGAATCTCTTCTGCCTTTTGGTCTCGGTATCTACGTCTTCTTTTGCATAGCGAGAAAGGCGATTAAATTCATGCACATACTTGACCACAGACATGTTTCCCTGTGTCAGATTCTGAAATTCCCTCCTCTTGAGTTCCACTATGCTGGTCGGAAACATGTGCCTCCCTGAACTTTTGCTTGAACAAATTCCAAGTGATTGCACGGCCTGTAGGTTGCATTCCTTAAGGTTTTCCCACCAGGCTGGCTGCAAGTCCTGTCAACTGGTGGGCGCATAACGGACTTTTTCTTCATCATTACAGCCCACTGTCTCTAGCTTCCTTTCTGTGTCCAATAGCCAATCCTCTGCTTCCATTGGTTCCACTGCGGTGGAGAAGATCAAGGGTTTTGTTTGCTGAAAATCCCCAAGGCTGACTCCTGTCCCTCCTGATGCTTCTCCAGCCCTTCTACTCATTTTATCTAAAAGCTCACTGAAGAATTTATTCTGGCTTTCTTGTGTTTTCCCTCCTTCCTTCCTCCATCATTCGCATAAAATGAAACATGGCTTCTTCTGTAGTATACCTTGGCTGTGGTGGAGGTGGTGTTCCATGGGCTGTTTTATCTGCTTCTTCCTTTGACCTTGCTTCTGCTTCCCTTCTAGCTTGTTCTTCCGCTTCTCTCCTAGGGTTTTCATCATGAGTTCCCTCCATTTCCTAAGCTGTGACATGAAGAGCAACTCAACAATACATTCCTCATATTGTATATTAAGTTTAACACTTCATGTACACATCTAAGCATTCAGAAATTCCAAAACAAAAATCAGCATAAAATATACCTTGTATTATACAAGATTATAATTATACATGGGGTATGTGTACAAGGTTAAACACACATTTTATTAGTACACACCGATACATCCCTCCAGTAGGTCAATACTTATTCTAATACAAGAGTACAACCCTTCATACACAACCTATATACTTCTACAACTAGACCCTGCTGTAGCCTCAAAACCTTCCAGGAGCCCATTTATTCTGTCTTGCACTTCGACGAAGTGACTCAGGCTCTGTACTTGACCAACCTGTTGGTGGATAATAGTCACTATCCGAAGTATAGGTGGATGATATATTAGCCTTTTCAAAGGAAATATCCCAAGGGGTGCCACTACAACTGCCATAGGATCCTTCAAAAGTATCTGAGCTAACAGGAATAGGATTGGTACTCCCACCATAGATGTAGGGTTCATAAGACTCTACAGAGTATTCAGAAGGTTCTTCCTCGGAAAATAAAAGCTACAGGATTCATAGGTCCACCATAACGGTAATCCTCATGTAAACCTGTAGGGGTCATAAAAGGATTTCCTTCCGTTTGTCGGAAGAAAGCTGGAGTAGGTGGTGGCACTAGTGAATCTACATGGGTCACTAAGTTCTTCCTTTCAAGGTACAATTCATGCACCTTGCTAGGGTCACAACTCCTGGCTACGTGCACATTAAGCTCTCCTTCTAATGACTTTATAGTTCCTAGAAGGGCATTTGTGACCTCTATACTTTTCTTGATGAACTGTGAAGTTCCTGCTCTACTTTTTCCAAGAGAAGCTAAGTATACAGTTTCTACTTCATCAGATTCTGCATCAAAAGGTATAGCCATATAAGCAGTTCCTTGCAGATCTGCAGCTCTTGCCTCCCTAATGGCCACTGTGGCATTTAACAAGGCCATCTGTACTGCCACTTGTGCAGTTCGCCCTTCTGCATAGTATGTCAATTGCTCCACCATGGTTCTACTGGGTATCTCTACTTCGACTCTGTATTTTGCTAGTAGAGGGCCATCATAATAACTGGTTATAACTATTCTGGGTCTTCCTTTGACCTTAAGAATAATTAAGAGGTCAAGCAGGTTATCCAACCAAGCTCCAGGAAATTCTGTCAGATTTGCTTCTCGGGTGCGACTAGTACGAGGTAGAGTATATTCCTCCATTCCTAGATGAGAAAAGGATTAAATTATTAGTATCATCAAGTAATTTTACTAAAAGCAAGATACTGACTAGATATTAGAATTCCTACCATATAAGCATGACATGATATTCTCAATTGAATATTTATCATTTCCAAGAATATTAACTTTAGACAAGATTACCCTAACCTAGACTCACAGGTCTCCTATTTAGGTTTTTACTCCTAAGATTGGAACATTTGCTCTGATACCACCTGAAGCGACCCTGCACACCACTGCATGGTGTAGTGTGCCAGTCTTTGATATAATATAACAAAATCCCATCTCATTATATTACATCTATCAGAATGTACAACAGAAGCATTGATGGTCCAACAACTATATATATATTACAGACTCTAAAATATACAAAAGTTATTACAGAAATACAATAGGATAAGTTCAACTGAAAATATCAACAGAAATATAGAACTGAAAATTTAACTGCAGAAAAAGTAAAACTGAGATTTTATTCTTCTACTAAACTAAACTATTCTTGCTCTAGTTCTGCCCAAAGCGGAAATTTAGGGTTTATCGCTCCCCTGGGCGAGGGACTTAACGCTTCCCCAGGCGTTACTTTACATACGTTCCTGGGAGATATGCACTGAGAAGGTATTACTTGACTCGCCTGTCCCATAACAGGTCTTGCGGTTAACGCTATCTTTACGGCGTAAGAATGCCAACTGACATTCGTTATTAACCTTATGATGATACCATATGCAATGGAACCCTGACCACCCCACAAGTTCCAAACCGGGGTTCCATTGCCCACCAATATATGATTCAACGAATCATAATGCAGTCCATTTATTAATTATCATAAGTGATAAGCAGAAGGGAATTGCATATATGTGGTAGAAATAATCTTCAACATGAACAAGAAATTAACTTGCCTTGAGATGGATAAGAAGTGAAGTGAGATGTTCCTTCGGACGAAATCGGCAGAACCTCGGGATCTGAAGTGGAATAATCGTCCGATAAGGACTATTTCCGAAAATAGCAATTGTATATGCAGATATGCATGCTTATGCTGATGAGGTTGATTTATAGAATATTAGATTGATGTGGACTACCTTGTCGAAGACAATGCAATAGATGATATCTATTATAAGTTCCTTGATTTTTTTATCTGCTCTATCTTCTGGGTTTATAGAATTTACTATTAATAACTTTGCGGTGTGGTGAAGTTATTAAACAGTTGGAGTTTATGAATTTTAAAGTAGTTAAGCAAAATCTTGAATTCTGAATTTGCAGGAAATTATAGAAAGAATTTTAGGTTTTCGCTAAAAGGATATATATATATATTATTTGGATTAAAAAAATTATCATAAGTGATTTGAATTGAAATGAGATTTCAGATTGATTTGAAGCACATATTTGTTGTAGGATTTACATTATGGAAGATTCTTAACAACAAAGAAGAAAACCAAAAAATAAAGTCCTGCTACCCTTAACTTGGGCTGGCCGAAACCCTATTTCTGGCCCAAAGTCATCTGGCCCTAACCCATCCCGTTTGGCCATTCGGGTAGAGTTAACCTAACACTACCCCTGCTGCCCTCCTCTTTCTCCTATCTTCCGCCGCCTCCCTCTATCCTCTTCTCTCTCTCCTGGTGGCTCCCGAGCTCTCCCCAATCGCCGCCGCCTTCTCCCCTCAGATCCGCCGCCCAGGGCGTCGCCGGCCTCTCGGCTCAGCGTCACCGCCCCCTGGGTTCTCCTCCACCTCCTCCACGCGCGGCTTCCTCGGCTTTGCCGCCTCGGGCTCGCCCCCTTTTGCGCCGCCCCGGCCTCCCTTGCCGATGTGCCTCCCTCACCAGCCGCCTCCTCACCCGGCCGTGCTCCTCTACCTGGCCACCCCCCGGTCATCACCTCTCCGGCCCGACCGCTTAGCCCCGCCGCCCTTGCGCGCCTCGGTTGACTCGGCCGCCGCCCAGGACGGCCGCGGCCGGCGTCGCAGCTCCCTCGCCGGGGCTCCGCCGGTCCGCCTCCCGCCTGTGGCGAGCCGGGGCTCCCCATGCCGCCGACGCCTCCCTCCAGGTAAGCTGTTCCTCTTTTCCCCTTCCCATTCAAATCCCTAAAATTTTAGGGTTCAAGCTTGATGTATCCGGTGGCCATGCTTGGTCCGACTTGAATTTGGTTAAGGTTTGATTCAATCCCTATGCTTGGATGTCTTATTTATTTTGGTTATATGCAATTTGTTGTTGGTTAATTATAGGCTGACACTGCTACTGAAACTTGGCACTCAGTATTTAGCAATACACTCATTCGTGTACTGATTCTTAGCAATTGTCGCATAAGAGCTTGGTCTATTCATTGGTTAGCTTCAATTGTAACTTATACTGATTAACTTAACTTGTTCTGTTTGGCTTTACCTTAAGTCAAAATTACACCGGATGCCTTTTGGTCTAGGTCAGTATATGTATTTGTTTATACCTGTGAATTGGTTGTTTTGTTTTTGATCGATAAGAGCAAATGCTACTACTTGATCCTACCTTGTTCTCCCCTTTTCTTTATTTATCCTCAGAACAGATAGTACTTTTGACCTTAGTCATTTTCTGCCCTCTTCTTGAATGCATTATCAGTATCAGTTATTGAACATTGCTTGATTACCATGATGTTTAGCATTTTAAGATAATTGGTAAGAGTAGATACTGTACTCTTCTTTCCTTATTCATTTCCAAAAACAGATACTACCCTTAACTTATCTATTTCTTTAAACTGATAAGAACAGGTGCTATGCTTTTCTTCTTATCTCCCTTTCCAATTTGATAAGAACATATTACTTTAACTTGATTTAAAGAATTGGTTCATTTATCCTAACGCAGAATATTTCTGCTGAATGTTAGATACTGCTCTTCTTTTTCTAAATACTTCTATCTTCTCTATTATACCTTAAGCAAGCTGTAGCTTGTTCTTGTGGTATTCTGAGACCTGCTTCTTCAGGCTACGCCTCCTCCTCCTTGCTGCCTTGCTTGCTTCTCAGCTCTTTGCTATGGATGTGGTACTGTTTTTGGTTGGTGTTGAAGTGAAAATGGAGCACAAAGGCCCTATTTATAGGTGTTTGGGTGCTGGTATGCTGGGATTTCGAAAATGGCTGGTTTTGACACCTATTGAGTGACTCACCTCTTTATTTGGTGAGTAAGCTGCTTGCATGGCAGCCCCATGTTGATCCTTATCCCCCTCTTGAGCTTGAGGTGGCATTGCTGCTGCCACCAGCAGCTTAGGCATGGTCCACTCCCCTGGGACAGCATTTTGAGATTTTGGAAGGTTGCCTACTATTGAAACTGTCGGTTGTTGCAAAGCTTAGCATTTTGGAATACCTAGGTTTGCTGGATTAATTCATGAAAGCAAAACCTAACTCATTAAACTTAATTGGTTGCTTAAATGGAGGTTACTTTAACTAAAATTGACTTAGGGCTTAATCTATTGCCTTGTTGCCTATATGGGATCAGCTGCCTATACACTTGTTGCCTATTCGGATTCAATTGCTTGATGCCTTGTGATATGTTGCCTCGGAAGTATTACTCGCTGCCTTTAAAGATTGTTGCCTGCTACCTTAATTCGAAGATTAACTCTAGGTCAATTTTAACCTCACTTGAATCCAGAACTAGTTCTTTGGATTCACAAAACTAGCCTCCTAAACAAATGCATTTTCAAAAGGAAAATGCAACATTTTAATCTTGACCAAACTCTCTCTTTTTGGAGTATTGCTCTTTTGTTTATGTGCAGGTTGAAGAATCAAGAATTGGAGATAAAGAAAAGACTTAAAGAGAAGAATAAAGACATTAGCTAGGTTTTTATTGTAGATGTTTTTGTAATAATCATAGTTTGTAATATTGAATTCTTTGCGAATCAATTTCCTATACTTGTAATCGAATTACTTAAGTATATTCATATGTCTCTTTAAATTAATTCATATTACTCATGTACATGGATTTATTCTGAAATTGTTTAACTCTTGTGTATTGAATTGCTTTTGCATATATATATATGTATGCGAATTGTTTATCAGATAAGAAATTTTTTTAAATTTTCTCAGATTTTGACATGCATGAATGACATGAATGAGTTCAATCATCTGATCCTAATGTTTAGGTTTTAGAAAACACGGGTTCTCACAGAGATGACGAGTGGAACACTCGTGTCGGGGATAAATGGAAACTCTCGTGTCGGAGCGAACTGAAAACTCTCGTATTGATTTTCGGGATTAGGCTTTATATCTGAGAAATCTGGATCCCCTCTCTCTACCCCTATGGGGGGTATTTATAGGGTTCTGGAGTAGAAAGGGCAAGATTACGATTATGCCCTCCGGATGACCACATACCCTCAAGGGCATTTTGGTCTTTTTATAAGAATCTTTATGAAATATTCAAATACACTAATATCTTAATACTCGCTACTATGACGACGTGTTGTCCTTGACGACGGAGTGAAACGCGTCTTCGACGTTCGCCGGGACGGAGCGCGGCCTCGACGCCGTCGATGATGCGAGCGGAGTTTGTCGATGCTGGGTGAAACAGGTCGACGCAGGGAGGGGGATCTTAACGTTGTCAGGGAGAAGCCCATCGGTTCGGGGTGACGCGGGGACCCTTCCCCTAACAGTAGCCCCTTGCCGGTTTGGGCGGTCGAGTGACGCCCGTCTGAGCCGGCGCACCAATTCTGAGGGGTTGGCGCGTAGGCCGGACCGATGACTTCTCTCCCCCTCTTTTTTTTTCTTTTCTCTTCTTTCTCTTTTTCTCTCTTCTTCTCTTTCCTTTTTTTCTTTTCTTCTTCCCTTTCTTTCTTTTCTTCCTTCTCCTTCTTCCTCTTTCCTTTCTTCTCTTTCTTTTTCTTCCTTTTCTTTCTTTTCTTCCCTTCCTCTTCTTTTTCTTTTTCTCTTCTTCCCTTTTCTCCTTTTTTCCTCCCCTTTTTTCCTTGTCTTCTTTTTTTCTTCTTCCCTTTTCTTCTTTTTTCCTCCCCTTTTTTCCTTCTCTTCTTTTTTCTTACCGGACACCCTCCCTAACCCTAATGGGCCGTGACCGTGGCCCATTTCTTCATGTCGGTTGGGGGTAGGGAATATCTACCCACCCCGCCGCCGCCTGTGCCGTTTTCCCCGTAGCTCCCGCACACCCTCACGCCCGCGCACCGGCGGCTCGCCCCGGCCTCCGGCTCCGCAGCCCGCAGCCCAGCGCCAGCTCGGCTCGCCCCCGCCCTTGGTCGCCTCGCTCCGGCCACCGGTCGCCTCGCCCCGGTCCCCGGCCCCGTCGCCCCGGCCTCCGACCCCGTCGCCCTGGCCTCCAGCTTGCAGCTCGGCCTCCGGCTCCGCAGCCCGTGGCTCAGCGCCGCCTCACCTCGACCTTCGACTCTGTAGTTCGTGGCTTGGCGCCGGCTCGCCTCGGCATCCAGCTCCGTGGCCGGCAGCTCGGTGCTCCCACGCATCGGCCCAGCCGCGCCGCCACCATCTTCCCCGCGCTTGATTTCCGGGCCCGCCTGGTCCGCCGCAAGCTGGTCGGCGCCTTCCTCCCCCGACGGCAGTGGCCGCGCGCCATTTGGGAACGCAAAGGTGGACTCGCACTCTTCCCGCCTCTCTGCAGCGTCGGCAGCGGCGTTCCCACGCGAGCCAGCACCGCCTTCCTCGCCGCCTTCCGCGGCCTGTTGGACGCCCCGCCGCCCCAGTCCGAGGTGATAGGTTTTTTTTGGATCGCCACTCTGATAAATCTTTGTTCCAGCGTGCAGAAAGAATTTGCTATGAATTGTGGTTGCTGCAGTTATGTCAAAAACAGGTGGACTAAGCTATGGGATATGATCATATGGATGCTGTTGTTCTATTGACATATGTGGGTTGGGGTGTTTGGAGATCAGTTATGTACTGCCCTGGGGTCGTGTCGTGGTGGTTAAGGGCTATGGGCGATAGGGAAGCTGTCTTGCGCCTGTTAAGTGCACTTGTAGCACTTGTGAGCAAAGGTTGAATCAACACTTATGTATAAGAGTTTGAATACATGCATAAAGCACATATGCCATTGTAGATTAAGGCATTTTAACCTGCTACACAGATGCCACTCCTCTCAGGACGGCAGTGTGCATATCTTTGCTAGATCGAGTGATCCATGTTGTGTGCTTTGTGTTAAATATCTATGCATATGCTGAATTTTTAGGTAGCGACATCTATGAGGTCCTTATGAACATGTTACTCGTTTATTCATGCCTACGTAAATACCGAAGTCCTTGGTGTTTCAATTGATAGTGTGGTATTTTACTTTTCATTTGCATGATTTTCCATGTAGTTACTTTATTTTTATTTCATAAGTGAGTTTCTTCAAGAGTAGCGATATCTTATTACTTAATCTGTTATTTTGTTGTATTCAGAGTGCTGCCGGCCCAAGCGTCGAGCCACCATCGTTGACGCTTTTGATCTGCCGTAGGCTTCCGCCGGGCTGTGCGTCCTTTGCGCGGTCCCTGCTGAGCACCGCACTCCAAGGGTAACGCTTCGGCTTGTTGCCACATCCCCCCGAGCTGCACGTTGAGATATGTGGCGTGTGTGGTATACGGGATGTATGTGGGTGCCCAACTTGGATTGTATCGCGAACGGTTATTTTTGTTAGGTAAAACTACTACGCGCGTAGACGAGGTATATGTACGGCGATTGCGTGCCCCGCGCATGGACACTGCCGCGCTACGGCGGCAAACGAGTAGAGAATAGCGATCGTGCTTTTAAACGTTGATTGCCATGTGTATGCCTCGAACGAACAACTATATCGCGGACCGTGCGCCGTAGTATTTTTTTGTTATGTGAAACGGTCATACGGGTAGACGAGGAGCGGGTACAAAGATTGTAGGTCCCACATATGGATATCGTTTGCGTTGTGGCGGCGAACGAGTAGAGAGAATAGCCACTATATTTTTAAGTGTTGATCACCACGTGTTTGTCTCATATAGATTAGCGCCATAAATTCTCCGCACGAAGATACCGTTTGTCACTTATCTTTTGTTACGTTGCGACGTATTTGGGTGCGTAGATATTCGACCCCTTGAGTGGCCATGACCACGTCGACGAGGTCCGCCGACTCGGTAGGTTCGAGACGTCACGCCGGGCCGTCGTCTCCGCTAGCTCCCCCGAACACCCCCGAACTCGGGGCGGGCGGGCTCTTGGAGCCACGTCGGGCGTGCCGCCGCGACGCCGCGACCGCGTCGACGAGGTCCGCCGACTCGGTAGGTTCGAGGCGTCACGCTGGGCCGTCGTCTCCGCTAGCTCCCCCGAACACCCGCGAACTCGGGGCGGGCGGGCTCTTGGAGCCGCGTCGGGCGTGCCGCCGTGACGCCGCGACCGCGTCGACGAGGTCCGCCGACTCGGTAGGTTCGAGGCATTACGTCGGGCCGTGGTTTTGGTCAAGAGACGAGGCGTCTGTCTCCTTACATCTTCTCGCGCTATACTTCCCCTGTCTTTTTTCTTGCCGTTGTTATTTGATAAATTGTTAACCACTTGCTTGTGCTAATTGTCAGGATTCATGTCATCGAGGAAGGGGTCGTCCTCCCACCATGCTGAGCCGAAGCACAGAACGCCGAGCGTAGGGGCAGAGAAAAACGTGATTGGGGAGAAGGGCAAGACGACGGCCCTGGCGACACACACCGGCTACCTCGGCCGCTCTTCTGCAGATGCGAGGCTCTTCCAACGGCTTGCCGATGCGGGCATGGTTCCTGACCCTGGCCATGTTACGAGCCCAGAGTCCCCCGGTCGCTCTGACGTGAGGGGCTCGCTTGGCCAGGGGCGGATCATTGTCTTCACCGCTCAGTTCGACGCCGGGTTGTGCCTCCCGCTGTCCGACCTCATGCGGGGGGTATTGCAGTTTTTTTGGGTGACACTGTCGGACCTCCACCCTTCGGCTTTTTTCTTGGTCACTGCTTTCGAGTGGGCGGTCCGAAGCATGGGGATGGTGAGCTCACCCACGCTCTTTGCTTGGATGTACGTGCCAACCGAGGTGACGCTGCGGGTTTTGGAGCACCAGGGTCTTCTTTCGGTCTACGGGACGGTCAGCTTTGGCCGGCGCCACGGGCGCATCACTGGAGACTACCCTGCGTTCCCTTTGAAGAACGTTTGGAGCGACTGGCAGAGGGCGTGGTTTTACTACCGCGATCCCTCCTTGCAGCGACTGAGAGAGGTAGCTGCACCGTTCTTCGGGCAAGCTCGCCTCGGCGAGCAAGACGACGAGGGTGTGGCCATGTTTCGACGCATGGCTCGTGAACTGAGCGTGCGCGACTTGGTGGAGGAGTACTGTTTGCTGGGCACTACCCCGCTCGCTCAGGGTTGGACTCTGTCTCTTGCCCCGCCGAGCTCGTCGCGCTCCCTGCGTGTCCCGCAAGGGTACACGCCCACCACGTGTGAGTGCCTCTTGCTTTTACCCACAGTTCATTTGTGTTGACTTTAGCACTTACTAAACCTTGTGTGCTCTCATGTTGCAGGTTCAATGCTGGAGGACGAAGAGCTGTGTGCTCACGAGTTACTGGGCCGCTTCACCCTTCTAGAAGCCAAAGAAGCGAGCCGATTGATCAAGGGGCCCGGCGCAATCGAGTCTGCGAGGACTTCGGGTGGGAGGTGCCCGCCCGGCCGTTCCTTCTGTTAAGGCCCTTACTGCGAGCAAGCGGAGTCGATCACCTTCTCCATCCTCGCCAGAGCGGGCGACTCGAGCGCGTGGAGCGTCCGAGGACACTCCTTCCAGCCCTACCCCGGAGGTGCCGCGGCGTCGCCCCGGGGCCGGGAAGGGCCCGATGTCGGCATCGTTCATGCGGGATGTCAAGTCGTGCTCACGGGACTACGAGGACGACGTCAAGGTGTCCACCGAGTCAGACCTGCCAGCACAGTGTGACCTTGGGCCGACGGGGCTGCGTGACTCATCGTCGTCTTCGAGTGAGTTTGACCTACGGGTCATAGGGGGTGACGAGGCCGCTTCTCGTTCTCCTGCAACAGCTTGCGCGGCGAGCCTTGAGGTGGTGGCTCCGCTGCTTCCTGGGGGCCACCCCGCGCCGACTCCCGTGGCGTCTATCGATGACGGTGTTGAGGAGGGTAGGGCTGGTGGGCCGCCCCCTTTCTCAGTCGTGGGCCGGCTGCTTCCGGGTCACTTCGTCGACCCCAAGGCTGAGGTGGGCTTTTACCAGGACGCCGCCGCACAGCTTTCTATGGCCGACCTTGACACGGCGTTCGAGGGTTTACCCTTGCGGCAGATCTGCGCCGCCTCTAAGTCTACCATGCTCAAGGTACGGTTAGTGTGTTACTTATATGAGGTTTTTGATGTGATTCCTGCGGTTGTGCCTTTACTATGTCTCCTTGCAGGCCTTCTTTGTAGCAGAGCAGGCATGGGAGATGCATGACGATTTGGCTGAGTCCCAGCGAGCTCGCCTCCGTGAAGAGAAGAAGAATGTTTCGGAGGCCCGGGCGGAGGCTGCCTCGGCCAAGGAGATGCTAGGCTAGCATGAGGAGGTGATCTCTCAGCTTCGCGCTACTCTCCATGCTGCATAGACTCGGCAGGAACAGCATGAGGGGGAGCTTTCTCAGCTTCGTGCTACCCTTCATGCCGCACAGACTAGGCAGGGAGGGTTAGCCATTTTGGCCGACATGGCGTGCGCAGCTGCCCGTGATCTCGGAGGAGCGCTCGGCGTTGAGCTTGACCTTCACATTGGTACTGATGAGGACAAGGTTGCGGGTCAGCTCCAATGGACAGCGGTGGTTTGCACTGCCGTACGGGAGGCGGTGCCAGACCACGGGCAGGACTGTGCCCAGGCCTCCCTTGAATTGTCTCTTGCTTGCCTTCGCTTGGCTGGCTGCGACCCCGTGGGCAGATTTCGGATGGAGGACTACGAGCTCCCTTGAGGTCTGACGCAGAGGCCTTCCTTTCAGGTGTGTGGAAGAAGCATGGTGAGAAGTACCTTCGCGGGATACGGAGAGCCCGTCTTGACGGAGGGCCTTCCGCTACCGCGCTCGACAGACCTTCCGGTGGATCCGACCCGCCTTTTCAGGTGTGAGACTTGTTACTTGTTCCTGGGCCTTTTGCTTAAGTCGACGCGCCAGGATGTCTTATTTTGCTTGTAAGTTTACTTCCATGTTGTAGTTTCTTAGGTGATACTTTCAGCTCGTCCTAGCTCACGGGCTGGGCCGTCGCGGCGTCGACGTGAGCCCCTTGCGCTTTAGGTGTTTTGGGAGCTTCTTTTGGTAGGTTTTAATGAGGTCAGGGCTTTCTTTTGGTAGGTTTAGTGAGGACAGAGCTTTATTTTGTAGCCCTCATGTAACCCTGTTGGTTAATGAAAAGTTAGAAAATTGGTGTAGCCGTGCTTTACCTCTGGTGATCATTTCTTCTTTTTGCATTGTTTACAGGTTATTGTTTCGAGGCGAAAGGCCGTGGTTATGCGGTACGGCACCCAGCCCCTAGTACAGGCGTCGTATAAGCATTGCTCGTTTGGCGGTTTGACAAAGGCCGAACGACGCGGTGACATCATTCTTTTTTGACAAGCGAGGAGATTGCATCGTTTGTCGAGAGAGATGTGTAGTGACTTATGTGGATTTTTTATGTTATTGTCAGCGCATTGAGTGCACATTATGCCCGGGGATTCGTTGTGACGAGTATTTATCCCCCAAGCACAAAAACTAGCATCCGAGACGTTTGTCGAGGTCGGTCATATCGTTCTTCGGGTATGGCCACAAAACTCGCGTGGCAGTGAGAGGACTCTCTACGCCACGGTGGAGTCAATGTAATCCCGACACGGTGATGGAGACGTTGCTCACGTGGCGGTGAGGGGACCCTCTACCCCGCGTCGGAGCGTATTCTACACCACGGCGGAGCCAATGCAATCCTGACACGGCGACGGAGACGTTGCTCACGTGGCGGTGAGGGGATTCTCTACACCATGGTGGGGCGTGCTCTACGTCACGGGGGAGACAAAGTTGTCCCAACATGGCGACGGAGACGTTGCTCACGTGGCGGTGAGGGGACCCTCTACCCCGTGTCGGAGCGTGTTCTACACCATGGCGGAGCCAATGCAATCCCGACACGACGATGGAGTCGTTGCTCACGTGGCGGTGAGGGGATTCTCTACGCCGTGGTGGGGCGTGCTCTACGTCACGGGGGAGACAAAGTTGTCCCAACACAGCGACGGAGATGTTGCTCACGTGGCGGTGAGGGGACCCTCTACCCCGCGTTGGAGCGTGTTCTACACCACGGCGAAGCCAATGCAATCCCGACACGGCGACGGAGTCGTTGCTCACATGGCGGTGAGGGGATTCTCTATGTCGCGGTGGGGCGTGCTCCACGTCACGGGGGAGAAAGTTATCCCAACACGGCGACGAAGACGTTGCTCACGTGGCGGTGAGGGGACCCTCTACCCCACGTCGGAGCGTGATCTACATCACGGCGGAACCAATGCAATCCCGACACGGCGACGGAGTCGTTGCTCACGTGGCGGTGAGGGGATTCTCTACGCCACGGTGGGGCGTGCTCTACGTCACAGGGAAGACAAAGTTGTCCCAACACGGCGACGAAGATGTTGCTCACGTGGCGGTGAGGAGACCCTCTACCCCACGTCAGAGCATGTTCTACACCACGACGAAGCCAATGCAAGCCTGACACGGTGACGGAGTCGTTGCTCACATGACGATGAGGGGATTCTCTACGCCGTGGTAGGGCGTGCTCTACGTCACAGGGGAGACAAAGTTGTCCCAACACGGCGACGGAGACGTTGCTCACGTGGCGGTGAGGGGACCCTCTACCCTGCGTCGGAGCGTGTTCTACACCACGGCGGAGCCAATACAATCCCGACACGGCGACGGAGTCGTTGCTCACGTGGCGGTGAGGGGATTCTCTAGCCGTGGTGGGGCGTGCTCTACGTCACGGGGGAGACAAAATTGTCCCAACACGACGACGGAGACGTTGCTCACGTGGCGGTGAGGGGACCCTCTACCCTGTATCGGAGCATGTTCTACACCAGGACGAAGCCAATGCAATCTCGACACGGCGACAGAGTCGTTGCTCACATGGCGGTGAGGGGATTCTCTACGCCGCTGTGGGGCGCGCTCTACATCACGGGGGAGACAAAGTTGTCCCAACACAGCGACAGAGACATTGCTCACGTGGTGGTGAGGGGACCCTCTACCCCGCGTCGGAGCATGTTCTACACCACGACGAAGTGTTACCATGCCTCCTCACGATGGAGGGATAATCGTTATCATCCTGGTTGGGCCGGCCACCGGCCGGCTGCTATTCTTTGCTTATGTAAACAACACTGCAGCTCGTAGACCTGTTATATAGTTGTGATAGAGGCAGTCGCAGCAGCCTAGTGCGATGCCCTTTACAAAAGATGGTACTAACCGGCGCAGCAGCTTGCTAATAAAACTAGAAATGAAACATGAGGGCTATGAGAAAAGTGCCGGGGCTGACTCGGCATCCTATGATGATGCTTCCGCACGTGAGCTACACGTAATACTTGTGGAGGTTGTCGGCATCCTAGCTATGCTTCAACTCTGCTCCTTCAAGGGTTTTTAAACGAAATGACGATGGGCGTGTGACGCAGATAACCTCGTACGATCCCTCCCACTTTGAGCTTAGCTTTCCATTGGCCTCGGGGTTGGCCTTCTTCTTGAGCACAAGGTCACCCACTTGAATGGACCGCGGGCGAACGGTCTTGTTGTAAGCCTTCGCCATCGAGGCTTGATATCGTTCGATGTTGAATGCGGCTTCTTGCCTCACGGCGTCAAGGCCATCCAGTGATGTTTGATGGGCTTCATCATCTGGCAGTGATGCAGTGCGGAGTGACCCTAGCCTGACTTCCTCGGGGGTTACCGCTTCATCCCCAAACAAGAGCTTGAATGGGGTGAAACCGGTTGCACGGCTTGCCGCCGAACGGGTGGACCACAGCACGCTGGGGAGCTCATCCGCCCAACCCTCTTTGGGTATGTCGAAGAGGCGTGTGCGCAGGCCGGAGAGCATGATACCATTGGCACATTCCACCACACCGTTCGCCTTTGGATTGGCGACTGACGTGAAGCACAAGTTAATGCCAAGGTCGATGCAGAACTTACGGAATGGGGCCGCGTCGAACTGAGTGCCATTATCGACAGTCAGCTCGCACGGCACTCCGAAGCGGCAGATGAGGTTCTTCCAAACAAACTTTTGAACAGCGAGCGATGTTATGCTGGCCAACGGTTTGGCTTCGATCCACTTAGAGAAATAGTCGACTGCAACGACCACAAATTTGCGGCCATGACTTTTGACCTTGAACGGGCCGACGAGGTCGACCCCCCAACGCGCGAGTGGCCACGAGGGGTGATCGGTTGCAAGTTATAGGTAGGAAGATTTGTTCCCCGACCCATCCACTGGCATGCCGGGCATGTCTTGACGAGGCCTTGCACGTCACGAAGGGCAGTTGGCCAATAGAAGCCTTGGCGAAAGGCCTTGGACATTAGGGCGCGCGGCGCGAGGTGGGAGCCGCACAACCCCTGGTGGATTTCTCGTACGAGATCAGCTCCTTCTTCCTTAAAGACGCACCGAAGGTACGGCGCGCACACCCCGCACTTGTAAAGTGCTTCTTGGTGGATAATGAAGCCCCTGGCCTGGCTCTTCAATCTCCGTGTGTCAACGGGGTCGTCGGGCTCTGTTTCATCTGTGACGTAGCGGAGGATTGGCGTCCTCCAGTCTTGCTCTTCAATGTGGTGTACCTCCGGGAGGTCCTTTGTTGCTGGCACCGTGATGACCTCGTAAAAGACGCCCGACGGGACCTCAGCTCGCGTGCTCGCGGCGCGTGCCAGACCGTCGGCATCGGCATTCTCTAAGCACGGGATGCTGCGCACGGTGATGCCGACGAAGTGTTTCTCGACGGCCTGCGCAAGGGCGAGGTACTTGATCATCTCAGGGTCCTTGGCCTGATAACTTTTGTCAACATGCCCTGCTATGAGCTGGGAGTCACTCTTGACCATCACCCTCCGCGCCCCCAAGGCTCGTGCATTGCGCAGGCCGAGCAGCAAGGCTTCGTATTCAGCGATGTTGTTAGTGGCCTTAAACTCGAGACGCACGGAGTACAAGGTGCGTGATCCCTCGGGCGATTCTAGGACAGCCCCTGTGCCGGTACCATCGGAGCACCAGAAGCCATCCACATATATCGTCCACAGCAAGTCGGCATGGTCTTGGGTGATGGGATGTTCCGACGGGACCCATTCCGCCACGAAGTCTGCCAGCACCTGCGACTTGATCGCCGTCCGGGGGAGAAAGTCGATGACAAATGGGGCGAGCTCAGCCGCCCACTTCCCAATGCGTTCGGAGGCCTCTTTGTTGCGGAGCATCTCTCCGAGGGGGAAGGAGGACAGCATTTGAATAGAGTGAGCAAGGAAGTAGTGCTGCAGTTTGCGGGACGCCATCAACAACGTGTATGCGAGCTTTTCTAGCTCGATATACCGCGCCCTGGCACCTTGAAGCGCTTCTGAAACATAGTATACCGGGTGCTGGATTGTATTTTCTTCTTTGGCCAAGACAGCGCTCACCGCTGCCGGGGTAGCTGCCGGATACAACAACAGGCTCTCCCCTTGGGCAGGGCTTTGCAACAGCGGTGGCGACATGAGGTACCTTTTCAGGTCGTCCAAGGCTGCTTGGTTGTCCACCGTCCACTCAAAGTTGGTGGACCCTCGCAGAGCTTTGAAGAAGGGGAGACCCTTCTCAGCAGATCTAGAGACAAACCTCCCGAGTGCCGCGAGCCGTCCGGTAAGCTTTTGTACCTCCTTGACGTTCTCAGGCGGGCACATGTCGAGGATGGCTTTGATTTTTTAAGGGTTAGTCTCGATTCCCCTTCTCGACACGAGGAAGCCGAGCAGCTTCCCTGCCTGAACACCGAACACACATTTCTCCAGATTGAGTTTCATGCCGGCTTGACGGAGGTTGTCGAACGTCTCCTGTAAGTCCGCCGCGTGGGCGGCGGCTATCATGCTCTTGACGACGACGTCATCGACATAGGCCTCGATGTTGCGCCCAACTTGGCTGGAGAGGGCCTTGTGCACGAGCCTGGAGAAAGTAGCTCCAGCATTCTTCAACCCAAACGCCATTCGGACATAACAAAATGTCCCGGAAGACGTGATGAAGCTGGTCTTCTCCTCGTCTTCCCACGCCATCCACACCTGGTGGTACCCTGAGTAGGCGTCGAGGAAGCTCATAAGTTCACACCCAGATGTAGCATCGACGAGTTGATCGATTCATGGCAGCGGGAAGTTGTCTTTCGAGCATGCACGGTTGAGGTTGGTGTAGTCCACGCACATGCGCCACTTGCCGTTGGCCTTCTCGACTAGGACAGGATTGGCAAGCCATTCGGGGTGCATGACCTCGCGGATGACTCCTGCCTTGTGGAGCTTGTCCACCTGCTCCCGGGCCGCGATCTGACGCTCCACCGACATCTTTCGTAGCTTCTGCTTGACAGGACGCACATCGGGGTTGACGAGCAATCTGTGCTCGATGATTTCCCGGGAGACACCAGGGAGGTCCTCGTGCTCCCATGCGAACATGTCTCCATTGGTCCACAACGTGCTAAGGATGGCCTCCTCATTGATTGGGTCGAGGTTGACCCCGATGAGCACTGTCTTGGTCAAATCACCCTCTGAGAGCAGCATGGCGCGCGTCTCGCCATCAGGTTTAGGTTTTGGCACCCACCACCTTGAGGTTGGCAGATCGGGAGCCCCTTGCGCAGCCTTGTCACCTTCCGACTGGACGGTGTGGACATACCAGATGGCCACTTGGATGTCGCTGTCGATCTTACGGGACAAGTCTTGGTTGCCCCGCACTGTGATGACCCCTGAGGAGGCTGGGATCTTCATGCAGAGAAAGGCGTGGTGCGGAACCGCGCCAAATTTGTTCAGTGTGACCCGGCCAAGGATGACGTTGTATTGGTAGGAGATGTCAACAACATCGAAGACAATGCTCTCCCTGCGGGCGCAATCGCCGACCCCAAATTCCACTGGAAGCTCAATCTTGCCGAGGGCTGGGACTGGCTCACCCCCAAATCCCAGGAGTGGTACCCCCGCGGGGGTGAGGCACACGCGAGGGATTCCTATCTCGGCAAGTGTAGACGCGAAGAGGATGTCCGCTGAGCTACCTCCATCAATGAAGACGCAACGCACCTCGCAGCTGTTGATGACCGCCGAGATGACGAGAGCGTCATGGTGAGGAAAAGTGATTCTGGCGGCGTCCACCGGGCCGAAGGTCACGGTGGCACCGACCCACGCAGGTAGTTCAGTGGGTGGGAAGGAACCAATATGGTTGACTTGACAGGTGTAGGCTCGGCGTTGCCGCTTGGATGCATAGGTGTGAGCGTTGCCTCCAGTGATGGTGTGGATGATTCGCTGGGCTCTGATGGCTTGCACTGGTGCTCTGCCACCTGGTGGTAGCGGTGGTGGCGGCGGTAACTGTAAGGCAGACTCTCCTTGCTCCCGAGCACGGCCTGTCAGCTCCGCGATGCCCCTGCCGCCGGGGCACCGCGGTTGTCGGCCCCGCCAGGCCGCGATGACAACCTCGCACTCCGCCGAGGAGTGAGTGCTTACTCGGTGTACTTCACAGAACTTGCCTTGTGACCTGCTGTCTCCGCCACTTCTGTTATTACCATGCCCAGCCTGGCTGTTACTTTCACGATCGTGGTGGTCATCGCGCCTCCAACCTTGGTGATCCAGGCGTGGGTGGTCTCGTTCTTCACTGCGTGCTTGTTTCTACCGACTGCCTTGCCACTGGCCTTGGCTTTGGTAGTGTGTTTGCGGGGCGGGAGCCTCGCGCTTTTCCACGTGGTGTACTCCCCGTTGGCGTGGCCGATGCTTGTCATGATTCTCCGCGTCAGGCGCGAACTGCGCAGCTGAGGCTAAGGCTTCAGCTCTTCTCTACTCTTTCCCTTCCTCGGCCCGGGAGTATGTGTCCATGATGTCATAGAGCTCCCTAATCGTCCTCGGCTGCTTCCTGTCGAGCTTGGCTGCCAGGTCCTCATCACGTATTGCACGACATGCAGCGTCACACACACTTTGGTCGGTGATGTCACGGACTTGGCATTGGAGGTTGGAGAAGCGTTTGTGGAACACCCGGATGGACTCGCCCGGTGCTTACTTGAGGATGTTCTGATCCGAAGAGGTGACTTGTTTGTTTATGCTTCCCTGGAAGCGACTATGCATCTACTCGCGAAGGTGCTCCCACGAGTACACCGAGCTAGGAGGCAATGAGAGGTACCACGTGCGAGCTAAACCGGTGAGTACAAGCAGCAGACTTTTTGCCATCACCGCTTCGCCTCCTCCGGCAGCTTCGTATACGCGAGTGTACTCAGTGGGGTCTATCTCGCCATTGTACTTGGGGAGATCCGCCGGGCGAAATTTGTTTGGCCACGGGTTAGCCGCGAACCCTGAGCTGAGCGAGCTGAGCATGTCCGCGAGGTTGACGGCCTCCGGCCGTGGCGGTCGAGCAGCAGGTGCGGCGGCCGGAGCTGGGATGCTGACGTCAGGTGGGGCAGCTGGGTATACGTGTTCTTTGCCTGGGCGTCGACCTGGGTCTTGCGCCCCTTGGTCGCTGGTGCCGGCCCCGGCATCGCGGAGGATTACATGTGCTGTTTGTTGATTTCGTCCGATCTCTTCACGGAGTGGTTCGGGGCGTGCTTGCGCATTTGCCAAGTCTTGGAGGAGTTCGTCGGCGGCTTGGTGAGTGCGCCGGACATTTTCCCATGCTTCCGCTATGGCTTCTTCTTGTGGCCGACGAACAACATCGGCTCCGCCTTGGGCAACCGCAAGCTGTGCCCGGAGCTCCACAGTTTCTCGAGCTAATGCCGCCGCGCGGAGGGCCTCGACTTGGGCCGCTTCCAGCTGGGCCTGGAACTGCTCTGCCCGTTGGGCTGTGGCCGCTATCTGCTGCCTTAATGCCTCCATCTCTCGCTCAGCGTAAGCAAGGGCCCCCGAGGTGTCTGGCCCGGTGGCCTGGGCATTGATGACGGGGGCAATGTCGTCGTTCGTCGCAGGGGTGGCGCGCGTGTTGTCGTCCTCGGGGCGACCTAGGGGGCGCCCGCCGGGGTGCTCGGAACCAGGTTGGCAATGCTTGCGACCTTTCGCCTAGTTCCTTTCTTTGCCTTCGTCTTGAGAGGCATGCCTTCTTACTTTGCGAAGGAGCACGCGTGTGGTGTTGAAGACCAACACGTGCGTGTTACGGTCGTCGGTGTCGTCTCTGGGCCTCCTCTCGACAGCGTCTCAGATGACACAACTTGTTGTTCGTTTTCCACAGACGGTGCCAACTGTCGTAGCTACGGGACTAGGCAGTGTACTTTAGGTACCCCCGATCGGTTACGTCGACCTCCGGGAGTACAGGAGAAGTACGAGCAAGTGTATTGTCCGCTGGGGGGGGCGCACGGCGACGCTACCAGTGAGATGACGAGTGGAACACTCATGTCGGGGATAAATGGAAACTCTCGTGTCGGAGCGAACTGAAAACTCTCGTATTGATTTTCGGGATTAGGGTTTATATCTGAGAAATCTGGATCCCCTCTCTCTACCCCTATGGGGGGTATTTATAGGGTTCTGGAGTAGAAAGGGCGAGATTATGATTATGCCCTCCGGACGACCACATACCCTCAAGGGCATTTTGGTCTTTTTACGAGAATCTTTATGAAATATTCAAATACACTAATATCTTAATACTCGCTACTATGACGACGTGTTGTCCTTGACGACGGAGCGAAACGCGTCTTCGACGTCCGCCGGGACGGAGCGCGGCCTCGACACCGTCAGCGATGCGAGCGGAGTTTGTCGATGCTGGGTGAAACAGGTCGACGCAGGGAGGGAGATCTTAACGTTGTCAGGAAGAAACCCGTCGGTTCGGAGTGACGCGGGGACCCTTCCCCCAACATGTACTATATCTTCTAGTTGTAGTCTACTACATTTGTTGTCAGACATCTACTACATACTGCCTTCTTTTGATAGCTGTATAATGTATTTTTGCTTGTTCTTTATCTGCTATATATTAATGTACTGCCTTTTTTCTTGTTGTATATTGCATTTTCTTTGTAATCTCTTACTGCATATTAGTCTACTTCACTTTTTGTTGTCGTACGCTGCAACTTTTTCCACCTGGGTGTTTCCTCTCTTTGTTCACCTGCCTGCGAAAGATAGCGGTAAAAGATGTACAGTCTTAAGGAAAACCAGTGAAAAACATTGAAAAGCTGGCAGAACAACCGGTGGAAAAAAAAAGAGAAAACCCGAGAGGAAATCTAGTTACAAAACCGACAGAAACTGTAGACGAGAATTGGCATGAAAAATAATCGCTACAAATACCGAAATTGTCATCAAAAGTTGAAGGAAAAACGACAAGGGAAATCACGAAGACACACTCACGAGAAAGAAAGGGACTACAGAAAAGACAAAAAAGAAAAGCACCATGGAAAATGAGCACTTGAAGCTCCACGGAAAAAAGGTAGAATACGAAGGAAAAAAGAAAGAGAAATGGGCTGTCCATATTGTATCGGCTTGCACAGAAGCCTATAAACGACGAGGCCAGAATGGAAGCGTGCTGCTGAGCCCAAGAGAAAAGCGCTCGGAACGCTCGATACCGGCAGCGCAGGCTCTAAGGAGCGTTTACTCGTCTTCTAACGGGTAAACGTTTACCTGCTAGAGCCCCTATATGTTAAAATATATAACGAGGTTTATGGGGTGCTATCTTGTAAGGTGAATTAGAGCATAATTATTGGAGAATTTCTCGTGCACATGTCCATAAATAAACATATAAACATCCATGTTTCTGCTTATGATGCCGAAAACATCACTAAACAATCTCAATCCATCTCATCATCTGGCAAACTGCCTTCCACGTACGCGTGCATCTGATTGGGATCACATCAAAGATGAGTTAAGTGTAATCGCGATATGTAAGCAAGTGTTTTATATATGGAATACTTTTGCCAACGCAGACTGGAACGCATGGATAACAAGCTTGCTTTTGGGTCTGTTCATAGTGCAGAGTTCTCTCACCTCATGAAAATTGAGATACTTTTGTAAGCTGCTATATATGTTCTTTGTTAGCTAGTAGAAAAAAATATATGGTTGATGGTTGAACAATACATAAACGACAAGATATGAAACTTAGACAACACATGGATCCATCTCCCTTTTCAAATAAGACGGAAGAAGTACACAGCCAGCGGGCAACAAAATGAGAAGCAACAGTTTGCCTGAAAGAAACGGTGGCTTGCACATGCAGGCAACATGCACCATGCATAGGTAATTGTATCTGCATGAGCTCAAATGTGGGAAGCAGTTGGGCTCTGTACGTACCCTCGAAGAACAAGCGTTTCCTTGAAAGGAATCCCCCTGAAAGAAACGGTGGCTTGCACATGCAGGCAACATGCACTATGCATAGGTAATTGTATCTGCATGAGCTCAAATGTGGGAAGCAGTTGGGCTCTGTACGTACCCTCGAAGAACAAGCGTTTCCTTGAAAGGAATCCCCTCCTGAGAATAGCAACACGAGGTTCAACTTAATTTGCATCACAACAAACATCTCCCCCTTTTAGATCTGTTCCGTTATATCTGCTGTTCTTTTTCTTGTTCTCGGATATGATCTGATCAGCACTACAAGAATTTCCCAGCTGATGCGATAAAGTGATGCAGGCATTTGCCTTTTTTTAACTAACGTGCAATGTTCCATACGTAGTCCGATCTTGATTCCATTATCGCTAAATCGGTATCGTGAACTTCTTAAGCCGAAAAAATCCCATGCATGTTCCAAACGGCACCCAAAAGATTCACCTCTTTAGTTTAATTTGGTCAAAACTCGGTTTTCAATTCGGCCAAGGGCTGAAATTTTTATTTGAATTTGACTGAAATCTAAGGAAATTTTGATCAACTTTGACAAAAAATTGAATTGTGTTTGAATTTAACCCGAATTCAGGTGTCAACGAATTTTTTTGACTGAAATGTAGATATTTCGGAATGCGCTGAATCACCAAAATTTCGGTGAAATTTCAGTGAAAAGGTGAACACTTACTCGATCCGGCCTAGAGAACTTCTAATTGTGCGTGGCGACAATATATACCACAAATTGTAGGCACGGAAATAATCGCTGCTTTCAGGAACGTACCCAGTTTGCTCACGAGGTACTCTCGGTGTGTCACATCTCAGAGATCCAGTTAATTAACAGCAGGAACCAGAAAACGGCGGGCATGGGAGCGACGGGCCGGAGGCGGATCGTCCAACCCCGCCAACCCACGCGCGCTGGCGCTGGCCTCCCCGCGCAAGGAACCCGGCCCGAGCACCGCACCTCCGGATTTGATCGCGAGCGATTAATTAGTCCGCGCGATTTGATGTCTCGGGCTTAACTAGCTCGCCGTACGTACGCACGCATGCCGATAGCGATGATGATGCCGCAAACGCCAAACGGCGTGCGTACGTGCTTTGCCTTTGTCCCTACGCCTCCCGTTCGTCCTCCATCCCCAGCCCGCTCGCTCTCTCGCTTCCCTGTATGATACCCCAATCATTGGCGCGTCGTCTCCTGCGCTAGCTTATATAAACCTCCTCTAATCCCCTCGAGATCTTCCCGGCTCTATCTCTGTGTGTGTCTCTCTCTCACACACACACATAAAGTTCTGAGTTCTTCCATCTTCTCTCCTTCAGAGAAAGGAAATGGCCTTGTGCAGCAGCAGCAGCAGAGTGGCAGTACTGCTTGTCCTTCTCTTGCCACTTCTCGCGGCGCTCATGACGTCGTCGGCACCGTGCCTAGAACCGAGGGCGTTGCGCACCGGCGGCGGGGAAGCGCCGCACGTAGAGACTGGGAGGAGAGAAGCTGCAGGCGGTCGGACCGGGCTCCGAGGATCGCCGGCGTTGGCCGGCAGGAGGATGGCGGGTAATGCTGTTGCGGCGCGGGTCTTGGGCTCGGTCCCGAGCCCCGGGGTCGGGCATTAGCTAGTCTTGAATGGTTCTTGAGTTGAGTTTAGTCAGCACCAAGTTCTTCCGTGATCTTGTTGTTTGGTCTGTGCTGCTTTTTTCTCTCTCGATCCGTGGAGTGATCGGACGTTCAGTATGCTAGGATCGAAGGGAGGTTTTGTAGTAGGTCCGTGCGTACGTGCGTGCGTTATAGACCAGCAGATGCTGTCGTGCGTTTCGTTCATACCATTTGCGTGTGGTTTGCATGTTCGGTTGAGTTGTGTTCGTCTGTGCTTTGTACATAGCAATTCCATTCGTTAATTATATGGGCGTCACTTCGTTAACTATTTTCGTAAGACATTTATTTCTAGATAGGGCGGGAACTCAGGATCAAATAACATTCAATCATTTTCTACTTATACCCACGGATTTATCCCTTGTATGGTGTGGCCGTGTCTGCACCTTACGATATAGAGGTTAGAAAATTAATAAAATTCCTTTATAATCTAAAATAATCCCTGGTATGGCAAAAGAATCATATTACTGTTTTATACTATATTAGACCATTCACACCTATTTTTACCTTAACCGTTTTCTATCTGATCCAATTGATAGTCTGTCCGGTGGATGGACTGCCACTACCAATTGACATCTTTATAAGAGGAAAGATAAATCTTAGAAAATACCGAGGTCCGCTTTGAAAATAGATATGATGTACATGTAATTTTAAGTTCTACACAGGCCTACCAACACTAAAATGCTGCAAGAAATTAAGTTCTACTTGCGATATTATTCTAGTTATATATTAAATCTGAAGTTTAAATTCACTCACATTGAGATTAACAAAATGTGAACTTTGGACAATTCGATTAGTTTCTTTGAAGCTCAGATTTTGAAGGGCGATACAACGCACCATAGACTACATTAACTGAGAATTCTTTATATTTATTATTTGTACAAACCAAAAGTTCTTTTGCACTTGTACACTAGACTGTACTTGTGCAGTCCGTACTATGAGTTGGTTCGAAGTACGTGGAGATCGTGGGGAGCTGCATTTTCTTTGGAAGCCCGGACATCCCTAGCACAGCACAGCACTACGAAACAAGGAGTGGTGTACTAAGAGCATGAACAAGGTGCTCAAAAATCGGTACTAGCTTGGCATAGCACCAGTACCAGCTTGGTTTTAACACTGCACGTAGTGGGTCTAAGTTGAGTTTTTTTGACATCAATACCACACGTAGAATCGGTTCTAAGTCTTCCACCCCTGACACATACAAATAAAATAATATATTGGTAGCTGGCCGTTGCAATCTGAAATTTCTGCACAACACAAGAGCTCAACCATTGGCATTCGAATCCAACCTAAAGTTAATTGTTTATTCTCGAGTGGGACCCACCTAAAGTTGAGAGAGATACTAGCACACTGCAAGCAAATTGCTAACTTGGTGTCTATGAAGTGTCACCCTTCCAAGTTAGCACCGGTACTCTACATTGTTCATGCTCTAATCATGTCATCTACACTCTTTTTGACAGCAATTTTGATGTTATGTACGGTTGCCTTGAAGAAAGTAGGAAGGTGATAAGATCCACAAGGATGACCATGGACGAGACAAATTAGTCTCAATATGTCACATATCTAGAGTTTTGTGCATCAATGAACGTTTTACGGTAAAAACTGTTGGGAAATGGACAAATTAGTCTCGATATGTCACTTATTTAGAGTTTTGTGCATAAATGAACGTTTTATGGTAAAAACTGTTGGCAAATAGGTTGACTATACTAACGTAAATTAAAAAATTATATGTCGTTAAATAGAAATTATTATAATTTTAGATCACAGGATTATCACTAGATGTGCAAACCTATAGTAAAAATAGAGTCAACGTAGCATGTCGGTGTAGATGTAGTCGTACTACTTCCTCGCGAGTTCCCACGAAGTTGCAGATCATCCTAGTGTTAGAACAACAACGCCTGCAAAGTATCCACACGTATAGGGAATGAACACCGTGAGCCAGAGTGCTAGCTCCGTGCGGCGCGATTTGGACTTGGGGGGGTGACGGGTAGGGTTTTCGGGAATTCTGAATTGGTTGACTCTAATGTAGACATTCCTTCTCTTTACATAGATGTACTCATAATGAGTTTCTACATTAGAGGCACATTTGGACTCGATGCCCAGTATAATTCATATCCTAATTTGAATTGGGTTTCGATCCTTTTAAACATGTGATCTTATAGGTTCATGTGTACTTAGACATAACACGAGTATTCCTACTTGGTCACTGATTGATAGTGGTCCATAGCAAGATGTGTCAACTCTTAAATGTACATAAAGAGCAAATCAGACAAATCTCTACAATGTTCAACTATATGCATTCCCTTTGCCTCGCGATATCGGTCATACCCAAGGCGAGTATATGTCATCCTTTTTTTGAACCACTATTTCTTGATCATGTGCATTGGAATTACTGTTTGTGGTTAACTTTTTAACAATAGTAGTATGGTAATGCATTTTTGGATCCGACCACTTGAGAGGCCTAGAGATATCTCTCCGCCGTATGGAGAAGAAAATCCTATCTTGATTGACAATGCCTCGCAGCATGCTTTACGACAATTCCGAAAGTCACTTTTATAGCTCCCCAATTACGGAGTAGCGTTTGACAACCCTTAAGTAAGTCATTCCATATCTTGAATGCATATGACAACCTCAAGTCTAATGATACGTTATACACATTGTATATGAGACCAACAAATGACATGTAAAAATACAACGTTCTCGTTGTCTCTCATGGTGGGTCAATCTAACCCCGTGTTCTCTAACACGTGTCTATATTGTTGGTTTGATATCTCCATATCCATGACCTATGAAACATGATCATTAACCAACAGAATACTAGTCTACATATATGCGTCTCCATATGTTTTATCGACCAAGATCACTTTGAAATAATCTTCACATATGGTAATATAGAATTTCACAAGTAAATCACGTGCTTGCTAATAACTATTAAAGATCATATTCAAGAACATTATTCAATAAATCATGAATAAAAAATATATGGTCATTGTTATATTGAGTCTAGGACATATATTCAACGAAAACAACATTGCTTTAATTAGGTACAGAAGTTCTAGCCTCCAAACTTTCTCTATATAGAGGTAGCAAACAAATCTGATTTGCGCTGTTAATGAGATGCATTTTTTTTAAGTGCGGCACCTTTTTTGTGAGAAAAGTGAATACATCACCTTTTTTGTTCAAAATGTGGTATGAGGTCTGCCGATAAGTAAAAAAAACATGTGTTGGTAACACTGGCCAAACCTCATACCACATTTTCAAAAGGGAAGAACCCTAAAGGATTCCGGAGCACTGCATTAAGTGAGAAAAGCGAATATATCACAGATTTTACAAAAGGGCCCAAAGTAAAAGGTAAAAATACAACCAGGTCCTTCTAGTTGTAGAAAGGGCCTTGAAACAAAAAAAAAGTGTTAGTCATTGGAGTCCTATTGGCAAGCAAGGATTCACGCCAGCAGAAGCAGATCGTTGCAGACTGGAGATGAGCTCGACAGGCGGACCATCAGGGTTCTAAATCCACGTGGAAGCAAGGGCTTCTAGAGCTTGCATAGATAGAAGAGGGTCATGCAAAAAAGGTCGGCTTGAATGGTGAAGGCCGTTGGTGACCAACCCAGCAGCAATCAATTCCCAGTAGCAATCGTTGTCGACATAGTGCTCGTGTTATGGTTGGAGATGTAGTGCCCCGTAGCAACATTAGGTGGAGGAAGCCTAGGTCCAACCCTAGGCTGGAGCCAAGCAAAAGTCACACACAAGTCACTTGGCTTCCACCACATTCCAAGTTCGGAGGAAGGTGTTTGGAGGCAAAGTAAAAGAAAACTAGATTTAGCTGGAGTTTATTGCTCACCTCTTGACGGTAACAATTATCGGCTACGACAGAAGAGACCTCGGTGAGGATGTCTATATGCCCATAATCAATAAGAGAGGAGCCGACGGATAAAAGAGGAAAGTAGCATATCTCAAGGTTTCTGGAAAGCCCTCCTTTTTAATGTCTTTTTTAGTCAATTTTTTTCTTTTTCGGCAACCTCTTGTTGTGTAGCGGCTTGGTATAAAAAGTTACGTTATTTCGTTTTTTCCCGAATATTCCACATGATTGTATGTTGCTGGTCCATAAAAATTTCTCCTATGTTAGACAGCTGTCGACCCTAGTCGAGGATGATTTCGCGGCGTGACGGCTGAGCACGTTTGGAGGATGCCACAATTTTACCAGCGAAGGAATGTGTACCAAACATCTGGCACAACATGGGCAAAAGAGGCAGAGATGGAACATGTTTCTTGGTGGCTGCCACAAAGCACACTTGCACGTTGGTAGTGCGCGCGGCCACCCTAAGTTCGCTAGACTGCCACGATATTGTTTTGGACCAAAGTCCATGCGTAGAATTTGCATACATCTTGTGTCATTGTTGGGTATATACATACACTTCAGCAAATGTGAGCAAGGCCAGCCAATAGCTGAGACTAGCATTATAGCATGGCCCGGCCGGCCCGAGGTGTATAGCTTGGGCCGCTATGAGTCATGATCTGTTGCGGACTCATTGGTTAGTCCATCTGCCCAGCCTGGCTTCCATTTGCAGCATTTCTTATAGTGAGCTTGTCAATACTCGACTGGTCTGGCCACCGTGTGCAGGATCTCGAGTACCAAAATGCATCTCCTAGCAGGAATCAGTGAGCATACAAAGTGTGGGAGAGAACGTGATAAAAACAGATGGCTTGGTCACCCGGGGTTAATTTTCTAATACGTGAAAAGCACATCCTGTCCTTAAATATGATGGGATTTTTGGTACAGTCCCACGTTGGTATCAAGCACAATCTTCAAGACAAAGTAAGATGATACGTAGTACGGTAGTAGTACAGCGTGAGACCGAGAGCCAGGGGGTAAATAACCGGAAGTCCCGTGACACTGAACTGAACTACGATGGGATATATCTTTGCCGGCACAGTGACACTCACAGGCATCATGCGCCTCAAACTAACTTGCATTTTCCTCTTAAGAACCCATCTATAATAAATTGTAATGAGACAGACTGGGCTGGCAGCATTGGTCATAATCGATCACGAACGTTAACCTATGGAGTAGGAGTAGCCATCGTAGCTTTTCGGTAGCACCGTAGCAAACGACTCGGCATCAGAGATCAATGCGTCAGATGACCGTGCCGATGCGGAAGTTGAGCATCTCAAGATCTCCGTCTCCATCTCGGACACATATCTACGTTTAACCAGAGATCAATGCTTCGAGTGACGGTGCGGATGAGGAAGTTTCGAGCACCTCAGGATCGCCGTCTCCATCCGGGCAATCTGATTTCCAATCAGATAGGAGAAGAATACCGTTCGAGCTGACGGTTAGACTAGGGCTCCCGCACGAGGCTCTCTCGGGGAAAACCAGCCCAAACTTGCCAATCAGCAGGGGAAAAGATTGTTGCAGTTTGCGAGTTGGAAATGGCGGAAGGACCCAGCCGCTGGCCGGTACATCGCGATGCTTTTGGCCTTGCGTCGCAAGGCAATGACAAAAAAGGGCTACGTACCGATGCAAGTGCAAAAATGACGCCACGATAAAGCGGATAGGCGCCACGTGTGCACGTCATGACGAGGCGGAGCCACGGGCGTCTGTCGCGCTCACCGAAAGCGACAGGACGTGGAGCGGAGCGCTCAGCCGGGTCAGCTGTCGTGTCTGGTGACTACGACCGGTGGGCTATCGCTCCTGGCCGGCGTGACAGGAGCCATCACGGCCGGCCACCACGACCGGTGTCACACGTCACCTGTTCAGCATGTCGTAGCATCATTTTTGCCATTATCGTTCGGAGGCGACCTATTTTCTGAGCGCGGTCGCGGAACGAAAACAGCCATTTTTCCGATCTCAGGCGGACGCAGCGAGACGCGTCGACGGCGCGGCCGGGAGGGATGGCGTGACCTCGTGCTGCTGCCTAGCGCCTATCCGCTCCCGGATCTTAGCCGTCGGTCCGCTCGTGGCCACGCATGGGGATAAACGCGTGTTTCCACGTCAGGGCCGGGCGCGTGCTGCACTTGATGCAAGCTTAAGCAGGATCGAATTTTACCCCTTAAAAAAAGAAGATCAAATCCCATTTCAGATCTTGTTTTTGACTCGGTTCATGCATTTTCACGAAATTACTTAACGTAAGTTTGCTCATTGGATCAAGAGTTTGCATGCGGATGTTCCATAACACTGCCAAGGCATGTGAATTAGAAAACAGCATCCAAAATGACTGTTTTTTTTTCGTAACGTAAGTGAGACACCCGACGTTTTATTTTTCGACTCCGATGTTTTCTTTGTAGTGTAACCGAGCAATTAACCCCAAATATATACCACGTTTTTGATTTTTCCTAACCTTAGCCAAATTCAGCGAACAAATACGCTTAGCTTATTACTTGGTCTCGGTACCCCTTTACCTTAGCACCAGAAATTGCATTACAAAATTTATGAGAACTCATGGCTGTTCATCCGGGTACGATGGTAACCAATTTTTTATACTCGTGTTAGGTCCAACAAATGCCGATGTCTTCTTCAATCAGTCCATAAGCACCTGACTAATCTTCTTGGGACGCCATTAATTAGTGCGGTACTTAGATTTAAGACCTTTGCTTCAAAAGATGGCAGTCGGGTCGGATCAGTGGCAAATAGAGATTGTGGATCCAGATACCCAAATCCAGATTGGAGCTTGTGAATTTGCTTTTGCATCAGATCTGCTTTACCTCATGTGGATCTCGTTTGTCATTCGTCATTTTTCTCTCCGGTTTAGGCCTGCACCGGCAAATTTGGAAATATGTGGTACTACTCTATGCAAACCAAGCCTTTTGTCTCCTCGTGGGTCTTTTTGAGTCGTACACCCTTCGTCTTTTGTTTGCTTCGTTATCAAGGACTAGGGCTTCTTTGTGTTTTGCCTCATGCCTAACTGCCAATAGCATATGCTTGAATCTACATAACGAAAATTTAAAAGTAATTTCATAAAATTACACTTATTTGTGTACTTATCGTGTAAATTATCACAAACTGCATATTTAAGGAAAATTTCAAAGAAAGGAAAACCACAATCTTACCCAAATCAAGATTCTTTTTTAGTCTATTAGCATGGGTCAACGAATGTCACTCAAGCATATGGTAGTCCAGGTCCGGACTGTCATGTTCACGTGGTTCACCAAACAATTTTGATGAATATAAAAGCTTTTCTAGCGATCAGCGCAACAACCATCACAAAATACAGTAGATAGGCAATTAGGCACAAGCACACAGTTGCGGTGAGTTAGGCAGCTCATGCACAATACCTAACATTAATGTACAAGGCGAAGCATATTTACAAACAACCTCACACAAATTAGGTGTAACCAAACTCATCCAGCATCTCTATGGCACGTTTAGCAGGCAATATAAGAAAGAAAGGGATATACACTGTAACCACTAGCTAGCCTGCTAACCACTGTCGTTGAAAACTCGGAACAAAGCGGACCAACAGCAGCATCCCCACCTCCACTCGAAAACCCTTGCATTTCACGTCTCGGCAACGGCGCCCGACGCCGAAACGCACACGACCCAACCCGACCCGCCCGCGTCGCGCACCCGCCAAATCCATCGTCCCGGCAGCAGGTCAGGTGAGCAGCCGCAGGCACCGCGCCCCCGCCCTAACGTCTCTCCCTCCCATCCCCCATCACCACACTCCCCCCTCCACCTCGCCATCTCCAGATCCCTCCCTCCCCTCCGCGCCGCGGCGTTCGGCATTGCCATTCCGTCCGTCGACCGTAGCGCCCCCCGCGCGCGCGATGCCGGCGGCCTCCTTGTTGTAGGTGGTGGTGGAGGAGGAGGAGAAGATCCCTTCGCGCTCGAGGAGGCATGCAGCCGAGGCCAGAGGCGGACGCGGACGGCGCCGCGGAGGTCCTGTCCCCGCGATCCGGCTACTTCCGTCAGCGGAGCATGCACGCCGCGGATCCGGACGGCGCCGCGGCGCGCAAGGCGTTCGACGTGGAGAACCCGCCGGGCGGGGGAGGGGGCCTCCGGCCCAGCGAGTCCGTGGCCAAGCTGGAGTCGCTGGAGCGGGCCGAGCGCGCCGCGCTGGCGCCGGTGGTCGTGCTCAAGACGGGGTTCTACATCCTCTTGTGGTACACCTTCAGCACCTGCCTCACTCTGTGAGTGCTCTTCTGCTGCTCCTCGCGCCTCTGGATCTCGGTCTCACCAGCTTTCCATTGTCGCTCGCCGTGGGGGAAAATGTTGGTTTGATTGGTTGTTTCGTTGTTGGGTAGATACAATAAGGCGCTGCTAGGGGACAAGCTGGGCAAGTTCCCAGCTCCGCTGCTGATGAACACTGTGCACTTCGCGCTGCAGGCGGCGCTCTCCAAGATCATATTGTTCTTCCAGTCCAAGGGGCTCGAGAATGCGGTGGAGATGGGATGGAAGGACTACTTCATGAGAGGTGTGGATCTTGGTCTTGCGTTTCTCGGTTTAGGAGAAATTACTGCATGAATTTGTGTCTGTTTTGTGGAAGTCATGCTTCTGGCTTTGCCTTCCTGCAGTCGTGCCAACTGCTCTGGGAACCGCATTGGACATAAACCTGAGCAATGCATCTCTAGTGTTCATCACGGTCACATTTGCTACTATGGTGTGTTATCCGCAAAAGGGTTTAGTCCTCTTACACTTTTGATTACATTCCGTATTGAGTTCAGCTGGCTGGATACTTACTAGAATTTTGACATTTGACCTTTTGCAGTGTAAATCAGCATCGCCGATATTTCTTTTGCTGTTTGCTTTTGCATTTAGGTGAGTGTTGATTGTAATGAAATTGGATACTGTTGTAGTATCGCTTTCTCGTACTAATGCTAATTAGTTAGTTTTAGCTGTGATGTTTATTCTGGTTGCGTTGATTATTTTTTGTTCAGCTTGTTAGTTGTTATAGGGTTGATATATTCATATTAGCAGACAGGCCTTGTGAAATTATCAATGGCAGTGGAATCCAGGGGTTGCCTCCGTTTTAAAAAAAAAGCAGAGCAGGGCCTGTATTTCCCACTAATTAACATTAACTTGCAAAATAATTGGTTGTTAGAGTTGTATGTTGATCCCACTTTTGAAGAGGATAATTGAAGGAGCCAATGATGCAATTGATCCATTTTATAGGTACATTAAGGCATTAAGCTAGTACAAGCTATCACTACTTCGTTCATGCAAGAGCAAAACTGTGTCGATCAAATATGAAGCAGTAAAATAGCCATTTTCCTTAAACCACAGAGGGATACTAATTTGGATGGTGAATAATCACGTCCTCACCAATTACCAGGTATCTAGGCTTGCCAAACAGTCAAATGCAACTTTTGCAAATGAACTACTTCGCCAATGAATATTACTCCTTTCTTAAATTGCTAGCGAGCATGAAAATTGTTTCTTTGTTTAAAAAAGGAAGTGTTTTGTGAAGCAGTAATTAGGCCAGCCTAAGAAATATTACCTGAACCAATCACTCCTTTCTTCTTTGATTGTAACTTTTACGATACTCTTTTGAAGTGCCCATTAACATGCTTCAAAACATTTACGCATTCTGTTTCTGAAAAAAATATTGCCTGTGTTTGCAACCTAATTGGATTATACAGGACATGTAGATTTAGTAACTTAGTGATTATATAGTATCCCTTTAGTTTCTCTTATGCAACCTAGAGGGCTACCATTACTTCTACAACATGTATACTTTACTTTTTTTTTCTCTTTGCTTTCGATTGTATATGCTTCTAAAACCTCCTGCTTTACAAGGTTGGAGAATCCCAGCATGAAGCTTCTAGGAATTATAGTGGTCATTTCTATTGGGGTTCTGTTAACAGGTATGTAGCTTCAGAGGGTTTAAATGAATAGAGATTTATATGGTCAGGTACGGAGTAAATAATTTCTTCAGTACCAGCTAGGGGATTATTAAGATTGTATTATTTATCTTTATATGGTTGTCCATCTTTATAGTTATTTGATTATATTTCGTCTGCACTGCTTGAAACACGAATTTGTAGGTGATAAACACAAGCTTTTTATAAATAAAGAATATCCTTAGCTGTCTCAGTAGAAGTTAGCAAACATGTTTGTTTGCCCTGCAAAGTTCAAATGTTGGAGATCAACACAATGTTGCAGAAATCCTTAGTGTCTGTTGTTTATATGTTCTTAAAGCTACTGAGGAACTGACCTTGCAAGTTTCCACTTTGGTTTATAGCTACATGGTGTGTCTTATGGTTTCCATCATTTCCCATTGACCAAGTATAGCACTTTCTGTTCATTCAAAATTCACCTAGCAATCGGCAAATCCAAGTAGATTTTTTGCTTGGGCCCAAAAATGAAAAACAATGCACTTTTCGTAAGAAATAGTTGATAATACAGGACAAGTCCCAACACTGGCAGTTGAATGGAGAACTGAGAGCTTCTGGAAATTAGTCTCACCACTTGCAATCATTTTAGGCTTTTTTCACATTTGGATGACCAAGTTGTTTTGGGTGATTTTTCATATTGCCATATTGGAGCTCCTAGCACAGTTATTGTAGCAAGTTGACTGCTCCCCAGGTGGAAAGTATTTGTTCTTGTAGGCAGGCTAGATCCAGTACTGAGCTGAAGCTTTTATGCAGAGGATCTGTGGTTGCTAAATATATTATGCTCCACGTATAAGTCGAATTCACCAAATATTTTCAGTTTTCGAGTATAATGCTTTTCTTTTCTAAGCCACTTTAATTGTAGCCTTTCAATCTGGAGTCCTTTTTCAATGCGTCAAGATAATGTGCATCTTTGACTTACCTTTTTGTGATTTTATTATAATTTTTTCATCAGTTGCAAAGGAGACCGACTTCGACTTCTGGGGCTTCATTTTTGTGACACTTGCTGCTGTTATGTCAGGATTCCGCTGGTCCATGACTCAGATTCTGTTGCAAGTAAGTGTCATAACTACTGTTATCCAAATATTTCAAGAGTTGTCACCAATCTCACATCTTTCGTTTTTTTTTCTTCGACACTCACTGTGCTAATGATTTGTTTTGTTTATGTGCATGTGGACTTTGATATTTCAAGAAAGATAGTTATGGTATGTTATCTTTGCTTTTGCCCTTTAATATATATTCCAGCACTAAGAGAGGAGTATTAAGTTAATGTGGGCACTTCAATGCTTCTGATGTCTAATAATTTGATTGGCATATTTTATGCATATCAATGAAACCATTTATTTAATGGAATTAAGGCATTGTTTGGCTTGGGTCTAGCTCCTGTTTCTTCAATGAAGAGGCTGGGTTCTTGCAATTCTATCTCTACTGTTGAGAAAGTGGACTTGAATGTTGGAGCATTGAAGGCGTTGAATGAGAGCTCTATCCTCTCTTTTCCAGAGCCGTAGATGGACATTTCTGACCGTGAAGTGAGAATCAAGTGGTCAAACGTAAATAGAATTAAAACCCAAATCAAGTGGTCAAGCTCCTGTTTCTTCAATGAAGAGGCCGGGTTCTCGCAATTCTATCTCTACTGTTGAGAAAGTGGACTTGGAAGTCGGAGCATTGAAGGTGTTGAATAAGAGCTCTATCTGCTCTTTTCCAGGGCCATAGTTTCTGACCATGGAGTGAGAATCAAGTGGTCAAGCATAAATATAATTAAAACCCAAATTTTGTATAGAATCTTAAGTATGAGTTTTAAGATTTTGATCTTAAGCTTCTGAAGTATCAGGAACAGCTCCCCTACTTCATACATATTAGCTCTAGTTTCTGCTGGATTTGTCCCATTTGGCCTAATAGCTCTAACTCCAGCTTTTCATCCAGAGTCCAGAGCTTGGATAAATGTGGGACCAATGTTATTCTAGTAACCTTAGCAATCCTGATTTGACTACTAGGAGTTCATCAGTTATTAATACATCTTCCTTTGGCAGGGCTAAAAGATCCAATTACCCTAATGAGTCATGTTACCCCAGTGATGGCCATAGCCACCATGGTACTATCTCTCCTATTGGATCCTTGGAGTGATTTTCGGGAGAATGCATATTTTGATAACCCATGGCACGTCATGCGCAGTTTCTTACTTATGCTAGTCGGTGGGAGCTTGGCCTTTTTCATGGTAGAGTGTTTATCTGATTACAGAACAAACTTTGCAGTAAATATCATAGATGATTAGATGTCATGATATATCATTCCAACTGCAGGTGTTAACGGAGTATATACTAGTTTCAGCAACCAGTGCTATAACCGTGACGATAGCTGGAGTAGTAAAAGAAGCTGTGACCATCTTGGTAATATTTGAAATGTATTCATTCCTAGAAGATTAATTGTTTTATGTTTCCTTGCATCTGTACCGTAATCTGAATTTCATTAACACCTTGTATAGTAATATCTTTCTAGATTAGCTCATATTTATACGAATACTGTTATTAAACATTAATGACACTTCATCTAAAATAAAATCAGGATAAGGTAGATGACAAGCAATTGATAACTTATGACAAAGAAGGGCTATAAGTAAAACAACAACAACAAAAGCCTGTTGTCCTAAGCAAGTTGGGGTAGGCTAGAGATGAAACCCAATAAAAGCCATCCGAGCCAAAAGGTGAAGGAAAAAAAGGCTTCAAAAGAAGGGCTATAAATATTAAACCAAAAAGTGGAACTGCTCTGTTGGCAAGCTATCAGTAGAGTTATATGCAACAGTTCGTCAGCATTTCTGGTGTATGCTTCTCTGCTAGAACTAGCATGACGATGGGTACTAATACTTGGTACCAGAACCCTACAGATTAGGAAGTGGTCCATACGTTGTGCCGAGACTCCATATGATTCAGAAATCAGAACCAACATGCTTCTAGTAAGTGATGTCTGTTATGAAGGATTCTTTTACCTTGCCCTTTCAGGTAGCAGTATTTTATTTCCACGATGAATTTACTTGGTTGAAAGGGGCTGGTCTTGTCACTATCATGGTTGGTGTTAGTTTATTCAATTGGTACAAGTAAGTGTCTCTTTTCTTATATTATTTGCAAGATTAATTCATGGGCAACACAAAATGTGATTTCAAAGCCTTTGTTAATGCCTATTATACAAGCTTATGTGTTCTTGGGGATGTACTGGAGACATGGAGTAATATTTGATTGCTAGCACCAGCTGAAGTGCTAAACAAATAAAACTGAAACTTCTTCCATTAACATTTGGTCAAGTTGTGATATGCATTTTCTTCTCAGAAAATAATATCCGATGGCTCTTGTGATGTTTGTTCAAAATTAACCATCTAGCTTAGCCTAGCACGAATCTGTGGACATTGAACTAGTGATAACGAAATAAGTCAGCTTTGAAGTTAATTTCTTTTTACTAGTTGAATGGTAAAAATAAATGAACTTCACAGAGTTCTGGCTAAGCCATTTATCAGTTGTTACCTAAGAGTTTATTTAGGATTCAAGGGTACAGGTATAGTACTCACTGATCTTTAGTCCTTTACACAGCAGATACTTGCATGCACACAAATGAGATATTTACAAAAAAACAATTTCCCATTAATAGCCTATGCCAAAATATTCGAGGTTCAAATTCACATTCACCTTCAAAATGATTACTTTCTCGATATTGCGGCGAACTGACTGTAGGGAATTTGAAGGGACTTTGCATGCATTGTGAACTTGCTGACAAACTAATTAGTAATGAAACACTTGCTGTACCACATATCAGGAAGTTAGCTTCTCTGCGCAGTATATTGTTCATCTTTTGTAATAATATTTATGGATAATCACAGGTATGAGAAATTCAAAAAGGGTCAGATAAATGAGGATGGAGTTAATTCACCTTCGTTCAATGGAGATGCCAAATACATTATTCTAGATGACTTGGAATCTCAGGATGAGTTTCAGGATGAAGATACATAATTTTGGAATGTGACAACATTTTAACTACCACTTGGTAAGAATCCCTGGGATATCTTTTAAACAAAGGATTCTTTGTCTCCTTGCATGATTGAGCTGACATGTAGGCACACGCATGCTCATGCGCCACTTGATCAGTACATTTTGTCTCAGTATCCAAGTAAAAGCAATTGTTTAAACATAATGGCTATGGTTCCACAGATTGTTTTTTTTTGTACAAGTCATGAGGGGGCCCCCAAAAAATAGATATTGCTAGTCCGTCTCTTAATACTCGTCTTATTGATTTGGTAAAAGTCAAGAAGGGTTGAGAATGGGAGGCGCTGTGAGAAAGTTAGGGGATTTTGCTAGTCCTACTAACGATGATTTTTTTCATGCACCTATTACTTGTCCCGATGTTGTTGCAGAAATGAAGAATATCCAAACACATCTGTGATATCTGACAAATTTATACAATTTTTATATTGATTTTCCCTATTTGTTCATATATTTCAATACTCATGGCCCTCCTACATTGCCTTATTGGATATTTGCACTTGCGTTGGAAGCCAACAGTCATTTCCATTCCGAGTAATGCTGCCGCTAGACTTGTGTTGCACTATGACTTGGGAGTATCATTTCTGACATGTGCCAATAATGTTTGTCAAGATTCTTCAGCTCTTGCTCTTTCTTTCAGTCTTTATTAATTTCCATACATATGCACTGACGACTTAACCGATCTGATATTGGTAGGATTGTTGATGCCTTGAGACCATTCATGCATGGCTGTTGAAATAAATACTTACGGAGGTTTTCCACTGAAAAGACATACAGATAAACACGCAAGCAATCTGCGTGAGGTTAATCCATCTCAAAGCGAGGATGGATGTTTAATCCTCATTGTTGATTGAATAATCATGCGAACTACAGTATCACACGACGCGCAACTTCATCGGAAATTTTGAGAAGATTGGCAGCTGGTACAAAATCGGTCTGCTTGTTTATACTGGAAGTTACTGAGAATTGATGACATCTGTGTGCTTTTCTTTTCTCTGTGTGTGAGCGCAACATGCACATATTCATTATTGAACCTCCACATTTTTGGTGCCTAGGTATATTATACCTCTATATACATCGAACTGTAAGAGTGACCACACATACCCCATATGTGCTGTTCCCTTGAAAGTTAGGGAGAGCCTCTGATTATTTGTAATTTGTAAAACTAGAATCAAAAGAAATTTTATTTTCCACTGTATCTTGTATTATCACTGTTTATATTGTAACACTAGTATTTCATTGCTCTTGTTGAAGGAAAAGAAAAACAGTTTCGATCATTGTTTTCTACTGTACTCAATACTGATACCAAGAAAAGGGAGACCATTGCTGTCGAAACTGTAAGTTGGAAACCCCCTGGCTTTCAATATAAGCCGGGCTATAAGACTTCCATCTGAAGAAAAGAGAGACCAAGTCGCTTGACCCTTCATTTCAAATAGTTACAACTAAATCCAATTGGTCACAACAGATACTTCTCTAATACGAGAGTGCTCAAGTGGGAGAATGGGCTATGCTCGATTAGTTCATGGAAGAAGAACAGTTGATTAACCACATGAATGTGAATCAGATCAGGCTCAAGTCAACCACTCCTTCCCTATCTATCGAGCACCACCTCCTACGGGAAAGCTTCCATCAACAAAAGTTCCAGGTAGAGGTAACAGTACATTCAGAAACATAAGAGGAAATGGTCGCCTGCCTTCTTCTAACAGTTGACTTAGATAGCGACCCGGAACTATTTCTTGAGTTCATGTGCATAAAGCACAATCTCACCTTTCAACTCTGCATTCCGGAGAACACGTAGTCTCAGTAAATACTGATACCATCGGGAACATGTGGTATCTGCACCTGGGTCAAAAAAACATACTTCATTTTTTTCTTAATAAAGAATCCTACATGAACATTGTGGGATGATATTTGCAACGGTAAATTTTAGACCAAAAATATGTCCATTCATGTGATGTAAAAGACACATTGTGTACACTTACAGTTGATGTATCAAAGTATCAGACCCTCCTGACTTGTTTTTTCTATACAACACACATGGACATATTTTGGGCCTAAATTTGTAAGTTCATGCTTCATCCTAAAATGCATACCTAGGAAAAAAAATTCAGATTTGTTCGAAACTTGGAAGTGTGCCTTTTGAATTTTATAATCCTCACCCGAGATAAACTCCGCACTCATCACAGTTGTCTATAGTCACGGCGCGATCAAGTATTTCCATTGATGTAAGGCTCAATACATGTGTAAATGGGGACAGTGTGTGTGCAATCACCATCTTAGATGCACTTAAGCACTCATGAGATCTGAACCGTCCGATAAGAACACAGGTCCATATCGAGGCTGGTAGACATCATGTTCGTGGAACTTTGTATCCCCACAATATTTGACTGAGTTGTACCTTCTCACTTCGCATCTTTGAATTTCGAATGAACAAAGAACTGTACAACCAATATGCACCTTTATATTTTACTATTTCTTGTAATGCACACCAATGCAATCAACATCTTTTTACTATTTTTCATGAAAAACTAATGACACCATTTCTACTTAACCAAACTAAATAATATTTTATTAATTAGTGGTCAAAGGAAGAGAAGTTTAACCGCATATTTTTTAGGACGTTATTTATTTTGAACGGAGGTAGTACTACACATGGTATAACAATGCAAAATAAAAAAAACACAATATAATGCCAAAAAAAAGTGTAACAATATACTGCCCCCAAAAATACAGAAAAAAACATGGGTATGGTATGTCGAGGTGAATGGCATCAGCGACATACTACATGTTGTGGAGTACGACAACTACAATTGCAGAGTACAAACCGCCAGTGGCAGTGAGAGTACACATCAATGATGGCCATGGCAGTGGCTAGTGGCGGATCCAAAGGGAGGCTACGGTGGGGCTAAGTCCACCCTAAAAATTCATATTGACCCATATACCATAGCCAAAATAAAAGAACTTTTTAATACTACCGAGCCATTCTAAATTTTTTATATGTTAAATTGGCCTACTTTTATTCAAAATCCTGGATCCGCCACTAATGCAAACATACCTCTATTTTGTAATAAGGGATTTTTTTCTTTCCTGATTCATTGGGTAATCAAAGTGTTTCACGTGCAGTTTATTCCTCACATAACAAGCCTCATTATTCAGGTATTTTTTTAAATATTATTTTTTTTCGTAAATTGCAACTATACATGTCGGTTTGAAAAAATTACAAAAGTGTGGTTCAGTCAGCAAGCGAAACGCCGAAAAGGGGTAATCGGCATGCCAGTTGCCGATTACAGAAGCGATCGGCATCTCCCGTGCCGACTTGTGCCTCGTCGGCAAGCGGTTTGCCGATTTGCCCTTGTCGGCAAACCGTATGCGACTTCGGTGCCAGTCGGCATATGGGCCGCCGACTTCGCCTCTTCTCAGCCCACGCCCACGCACACACTCCCGCACACGCAACACACACACGCACACGACGCGAGCGGCGGCGACGGCGCGGGTTGGAGGGAGGGCGGCGGCCGGGGGCGCGGCGAGGCGAGCGGGGAGGCCGGGGGCGAGGCCAGCGCGGCGGCCGACGGCGAGGCCAGCGCGGCGGCCGGCGGTGAGGGTGTGGAGCGGCGGCGGGGCGTGGGAGAGAGAGGAGAGAGAGGAGAGGAAGAGAGGGAAGAAGAGAAGAGAAGAAAAGAAGAGAAGGAAGAAGAAGAGGAAGGAGAAGAAGAGAAGAAGAGGAGAGGAAGAGGCCTTCGTCCGGGGAATTTTTCGTCGTCCGGTAAATTCTAAATTCGAAAATTTTTATTCATTTAGTTATAAAATTTATCGATTGTAAATCGATTGTAATTATAAAATTATGTAGTGTAGTATTAGTCTGTATCTATATAAATTTATCGATATAGTTACAGAATTTATCGATCGTAATTTAAAAATTTATCTTACGTAGCGTAGTATTAGCATGATAATTTTGAGGTACGAGTAATATGATCATATTATGTATATTAATGTGTCAAAGCAACAAAATAACCATAATACAGTTCAAACCTTCAGACAGTTTACGATTTTAGAATATTGTTAGTATAGATCAGTTGAACAAATGTAGCTACATATTACAAGTCTTGTACAATTTGAACATAGGTAAATTTTATGAAAATATGTTACAGATGACAGGAATGTCTGATACAATGAGATCCAAGATTTTTTATGGTCCTGGAGAAGTGAGGACGAGCTCTAATGGAGTGGATCTTAGTGCATTCAGTTATACTGTATTGCCTCTGGAAAATCCCGAGTCGCTGAACATTAGAGAAGCTAAAGACTGGTTCATCCGTAGCTTTAGTCTTGATACGGATAAGTACAGCGTCAGCATTCAAGCTGTGTTTACAATGTCCTTACATTCTGTGCGCTGGGATCTGATGTTTGTCGAAAGAATGAAGGAGTGGACTTCTTGGCTTAGGGTCTGCAGCGCTCGTAAGGAAGATCCTGTTGTTTTGGTGCAAACTGTTGCGAAAGATCAAATGGAGTATCATCGTACAGAGTATCAAGACAATCACGTTAGTGCATCAGCGCAAGGGGTAACAGTGTACGGAGCCGGAGATCTTTCTGAATCAGCGATTCCGGAAGGAACGAGACCTAACCACGGTCCTACTGGGCGGGCGGATGAAGCTGAGGAATTCGAAGAGTTGGTGGCGGCTATGGAGCAGGAAGATCTAGCGGGCATTGCGCAAGACGACAACGAGGAGTCCGCTGATGAAGATAGTGCTGAGGACGAGGAGACTTCTGACCGTGAAATTCCTAGCGGGTGGGACTAAGAACTGCTAGGTGGTATGCATGTGACAGATGGGCATGAGTCATCGTGGGAGTTCAGAAGCAACGAGATAAAACATGGCACCATGTACCGCAGCAAGCTCGAATTAAAAGATGCAGTTGCTCTATGGGGTATGTCCACGCAAAGAACATTTTACGTTCAGGTGTCTACCCCGACTCAGTACACCGCAAAGTGCAGCAGTAATGGCTGTCCTTGCTATATGCATGCTCACGTCCCGAAGTACGAAGTCACTTGGATTGTTAGCAGAGTAGTGCCTCATAACTGTGTTCGATCCAACGTCCTCGCAAAGCATCGTAACATGTCTTCAAGTCTAATTGCAAGATTGATGTTCTCGGAGATAGTGGAGAAGAAAGATATGAAAGCGAAACATATTCAAGTTGCAATAAAGAACAAGTATCAGTTCTCCATCAGCTATGGAAAGGCATGGCGTGCTAAACAGAAAGCAATGGAGATGCGATTTGGGAACTTCAAAGATTCATATCACAACCTTCCGTACCTGCTGTGGACACTACAAGGCAGGAATCCTGGCACGTATGTCGACATAAAGTATACTTTGTCATCGGAGTCACCAGGATTTAAAGAGATGAACCGGGCCTTTTTCTCCTTTGAAGCTTGCATTGAAGCCTTTAACCATTGTCGACCTTTGATGTGTGTTGATGATACATTCTTAACAGGCAAGTACAGGGGGCACTCAAGACGTATTGTCTCCCACAGGTTTTGTTCCCTTCTCACAAGGACGAGGAGGTTCGAACAGCCCGTCTCAGTACTTTGCTAACACTCAGTTCGACCCCGCCGATGGTTCTGCGTTGGGACGGGGGTATCCTTCACCGCCTTCGCCGCCGCCAGTCACGCAGGATACCCAGCCTACTGCACCTCAGCCTGAGGAGCACTTGTACGGCAGGGGCCGTCGTACGATTGTTCCGCTGGCACAGTTGACATACTCCGACTTCCGCAAGAGGCCGCGGAGGGGCCGCGTCGAGGAGGTGGACAGGGAGGCCCAGGAGGACCCGCACAGGGAGACTAGCAGAACTATTTGTTTGTAATAGTTATGACAGCATCTTTTTGATTTTTATCTATCTTAGTTCTGCTATTTTTCGTTAGATTCGAACACTTACTTTATTTCGTCGAAATCTAGACTACGAGTACGATACATTACCAACAGTACACGTGCGGTACATGGTACGATAACATTCCCATGATACAGCCATGGAACCGAACGATCTAACAATACAACAACCAAGATAATCGTGGTTCTAGATATCTCAAGACTGGGATTTGCCTCACTTAATCCCCCCTGCCGAAATCCCTCTTCCAACTCGCCTCCGAAACTCCTCTACTCTCCTCTCTATCCTCGTGTTATGTTCGTCGGTGCGTGGGAAGCAGAGAGAGGCGGGGGGTGTTGCTCTGTATGTTCGTCGGTGTGTGGGAGGCAGAGAGAGGCAGGGCAGTGCGGTGCGAGGGAGGCAGAGAGAGGCGGACTTTTTTTATACATATTAATTTTAAAATCAAAAATTCGAGATCTATATATCTGATTGCATCAATTTCAAAAGTAGCATCCCGTCGGTCCACCATCGACCGATTTACCGCATGGACAGGAGCTTATCGTCCCGTCGACCGATTTACTGCATGGACAGGAGCTTATCGTCCAACCGTGGAACGATAGGGTAAACGCCCGTGCCCGTGGCGTTTGACATAGTCGGCCAAACGCTCCCTTCGTGGGCACAACAGAAGCGTCGCCAAGCATCGCCAAAACAGGACGAACGCCAGCTGATCTGGCGTTTGTCTATACAGTCCAAACGCCAGTGATTATGGCGTTTCATTTAGTCGGACAAATGCCAGGCCAAACCAAGTCGGCAGCTGGTTTGCCGACTAGGGTCAAGTCGGCGTCTGGCTTGCCGACTTCGTCCAAGTCGGCAGTTGGCTTGCCGACTTCCCGCTGGCGCCAAAATTCGTTGCAGATGTCGGCATTTGGGCTGCCGACCTGCTAGAATTCGGCATTTGGGCTGCCGACTCAGCCCATTTCGGCAATTGGGCCACCGATTTGAGCCTTTTGGCATTTGGGTTGCCGACTGATCCGTAATTTTGAAATATTTTCAAACCGACATGTATACTTGCAATTTACACAAAAAAAATAATATTTAAAAAAAATTCTCATTATTCATGTCTTCGTAAGTTTTCGTCTCCATGTCGAATAACTGTTCCAACTTTAAATTAAAGTTAGTACCGCGTGCGTAGGCCTCATGAACCAATTATCCATTAAGAGCACTGCTAAGTTCCACAATTCTCTCCGATACGCATAGAGCATATCTATATATAAACTCTAAGGTTTACCTAGCCTCGACATCGACCATAAGAACTCATTAGCTCATGAATCCATGTTTCCGCGACTACCATATTTCGTAAGGTTTAGCTACTTGTAGATGACTAGTCATCGACGTTGAGAACTCCTTGCTTAAGTGTTGATAACTACACGTGCTAGCAACTGAACGAAAATTATACTTCGTATACATATGTGCAATCAAGCATCACGTGTAATAACATGAGGTAGTAGTACAATTTCCTTCAAAATCGATGGCTAGGTTTGGTACGTCTGTGTGCATATATAGTACAATAAGCATGAAGCATGAGCTAATTGTATAGTACATTCCAAGTCAACATGTAATCCTCTTCCAAAAAAGGTATAAATATGTGACCTGGCCCATGTTACACTTTCCGTAATTGACGCAGTGACAGCTAGCTAGCTAGATTTCAACTATTTCATGCGCTAGCTGCCTACAAATAGCACGGCCTGGCCGTCATATGGGCACAAGTCAAGCGCAGCTAGCTAGCACATCCCGATTCGATCTGATCTTCATTTCAGCCGTCATGGGGAAGTTGTCTCTTGTTATACATCTATATACGTGTCCAGTGATCCATCCGTGTTACTTATTTACTCATTAAAAAACGTCGCAATGCTTAGTTTTTATGTCCACCCATATGATTGATGTATGAAATGAGGATTACCGGCCTCACGGAATCTCATTGTTATTTTATTACTAATTGTGTTAATTTCTTTGCTAATAATACGAGTCCTCGTGCCAAACGAGTGAAAAACTTCATCGCAGACAGATAAAGTGGAGAACCGCTTGTGATTGCTTTCTTAGGGTTTAACAAAAAGCCGGGTATGGTGCCTCTTGCTAGCACGCATAGTCGCCCTAGTGACTGCTATCTACCTTGCTCACCGTATCTGGAACCAGCCGCCCTGCATCCTGCCGCCATCTCGGTCTCTGCCAGACATGGCTACGGGAGTCGATGAAGATGAAGGATCCTCCTCGTCGCCTTCACTAGCTTCCTCGCCACCTTTGGCAACCAAGCATATATGTCACCATCAAAAGAAAGCACTAATGAGAGAGATGAGAGAAATCAATCGAGATCTGAGGTGATGGGAGGGACTCACCGATGGTAGTGCTCACCGGAGGGGCTGGTGACGGAGGCCGCACTCGCCCGTGTCACCTCGGCCGGACTTGGTATCGCACAGAAGAAGACATGGGAAGGAGGAGGCTGTGGCAAGCAGAGGAAGGGGAGGGAGGAGCCGCTGCCGCTGATGACCTACAAGTGCACATGATATACTGTAGTGTTTTCGATGAGAAAGAGTGTCGAACCCACAAGGAAGCGATGATTGATTTCACTTGATCAAATCTGAAATCATACTAAAAAATAAAAGTGAAGGTTGAGATGCACAACTATCTTTCTCAAATAGTTGTGGACCTCAGGGATGCAATAGATATTTAAGGAGCAATTACTTGACTAAAGGAACTAAAATAAGACACAACTATGATAAATGCCTAACTAATAGAAAAACTGTGAGTCATGTGTTGACTTTGACAATAGTTGTGATGAATATCTTGCCATCTTATGAGGAGTTGAATATTTGGTTGCATGAATTCAAGGTTGGAATTATTTGTAATATGTTTGATTGATTGAGTTTCTCAATTTGTCTCAAGAAAAAATTGAGTAGATAAAGGATTTTTCTCGACTGACTTGGGTCAAGTGGAAAACTTGTGCTCGCAACGCTTTGCTTGGTCTATTGTGTGCAGGTGCGAGTTGGGTGCGGCGATGGTTCGGCCATATGGACCGGCATGATAGCTTGGAGGGCTGAGATGCGGTCAAGGAGGTGGCGACGACATCGTGCGGCTTAAAAGCATGTACGCGGACGACAAGAAAGCGGGTGGAGACGAGACGTGAGGACCAAGTCAGTGCGAGGGCGTTTTGGTAAAAACGCGAAAACCACCAAAGCTCAACCAAGAAACTGCGGCGGCGGCCGGAAGCGGTTTAGGGTTGGTAGCTTAGGGTGGAAGGAAAATCGAGAGGTGGCTAAGCTATTTAGACGCTTTGGGATACGTGCTAGATAGTTAGGCCCATTAGGGTATGAGGCCCAAGAGTGGAAGAGGGGGTTGTCCCTCCCCACTATAAATAGATGATGAGGGTTTTGTTAACCCTTAAGCACTTGAATTAGATTTTGTGAGCTGCACTAAGAGAATGCTTTGCCTAAGATGAGAGGCATGTAAAAACACTAGAAAATCCACGAAAATCAATACAAAAAGATTTCCAAGAGAAGCCATGCGTCTCCCTTTGTGATTGTGAGGTTTTTCTCTTTTTGCTCTTTGGATTTTCGTTCTCCTTCTTCCCTCATGAATTGATTCTTGTTTTGTCAAGTTAAAGAAGGATAGATTACTTCCAAAGTGAGTCTATCTAAGCTTACCCAAGAATCAATCTTGTTCTTCACGTTTTTGAGTTCTTGAGGTTGCTTGAGGGAGAAGAAAGAAATTGGGGTTTTGCTTTTGATACGATCGGAGATTTGTTTCTTGAGGTTTGTTTGGTGGAATAGATTGCTAAGACGTGTGAGATGTTTCTATATTGATTGCATATCAAAATTCCTCACAAGTCCTAAGAATCAATTGATTTGATTTCGTGCAAGTCTTTCCTCTCATTTGCCCTCGGAACAGCTGTTAGTAAATTGGGGTTTTCTCTCAGCACAGATGAGCTTTTGAGGTGATTCCAATTGGAACAGCTCCGTAAGTCTTTCGTCTACCTCTGTGCAAAATTTCGTTCAATTCCGTTGGGTGGATCAAAATCTGCGAACATTTTACCGAGCGACAGTCTACTGTTTTTCCAAAACCGGAAGTTCCGATTTTCTTACTCCAGAAGTTCCGATCCACATCGGAAGTTCCGATTTTTCCAGAGCATTCAAAATTGGGGTGACTTCGGAACCTCCGGTAAGGTCGGAACTTCTGATATTTTGACACCGGAACCTCCGATCTGACTGTGTTTTGCTTAACTTTTCTCAACCCATTTGTCGATTGCTTTTCCGCTGCATTCCTTGATTTGAACACAATAGCTAATCAATAGTTTTGTGTTCTAATCTTGAGAAGAAATTTTTAGTTCGACATTCACCCCCCCCTCTGTCGGAAGCCACCGATCCAACAAAAACTTTTTCATCGGGAAAAATACTATGCACATATATAATTAGTCCAAATTTGTGCCACTATCACTATACATCGGTTATCGAATAATTACGTTGCGTACCTTCTCCTAATAGATTGGATCTTATAGATCTTAATAGGCAGACTTCTGTCACTCATCTACCAAGCATCATCTCCTCTCCGTGATTGTTGCCTTGTCTAGCAAAGAGAGACGACAAGACAAACAACAACAACTATGATCCCTTTTGGGTAATTACACAAATATTCATAATCAATCCTAATAAATAAATTGATTGCGTCGAAGATGTATGAAAGTCATAACAATTTGATGGCGTCAAAGATGGATGGCCATCACAAACATTAGAGAAATTGCTAGATAGCTACTAGTATACACCCCCTAGCCTTGATAGACTACTCCAACATCATGCAAATCAATAAGAACGAATAAAAGATTGAATTTCTATATTGATGAATACCAAAGTACAAACTAATATTGAAGATCTTGATGATTTTAGATGAAATTACAAGGAAGAACTAGCTATCAAGGCTTGTTGTATGGATGAATCTATGGTGGAATTTTGTGGTGGTGGTGGTGGTGGAGATGGAAAACATGGTCTCTCGGTAGGAGCCTTTGGATTTGTCCCGTCGTCTCTCTCTTACGTTCACAATGCGATGCCTTCTGTATATGTAGGGGAACCCCCGCGGAAAGGTTTTCAAAGATGGAACAGGTCTACCCATGAAGCTGCGCTGCCAGCGGAGCCACAGGGGGCCCATGCGTCACCTTGCCACGACAAGTGGGGCCTTGATGGCCTGCGCGTGACCACCTAGCTCCTCGACTGGCTCCATCCTTTCGTGCCCCACACTCTTGCTCTGGAACATTTCCAAATCCACTGAATTTTCTGAGTTTTACAATGTTTTTCCTGCGTGCACAAAATAAGTGAGAAAAACCGATAGTCTGGCAGTTTATTAAATAATACAAAAAATCAATTAAAATATACAATAAAAATATTATAAAAAGAAATCATTAAACTTAGAAAACATGGTACCTTTTTTACGTATTAGCGGCCCCTCCTCGGCGTACACCATCGCCCTCAATGAAGATCTCGTGCCGCGGCCGCCCCTCGGTGTAGATCTCACGCTACCCCGTCTATCCTCGATGCAGCTTGCACCGCCACTGTGTTTCCTTGACGTCTATCATCGCCCCCCGGTGCAGATCTCGTGCAGTCGCCCCAACTCAGAGTGGATCTCGTGCTGCTGCTGGCCCGACACTGCCTCTTGGGCTCCTGCGGCTCAACAACGGTGCCAACGGCTTAAAGGCGAGGTTAGGGAGCTTTGCAAATGGAGGCTAAGGAGAGCTTGGCGGAGTACATGTAGATGTAGATGAGAGAGAAGGCGGTGGCGGTGGAACGATAGGAGGAGGAAGTGGGGAGGGGAGCGGTGTAGGAAGTGAGAAGGGAGCCTCCTACGTAACAATCTAAGGATGTGAGGAGGCTAGTGTTTTCAATCGGGGACTTAAGGACAGATGGGCCAGCCTGGATCAAGACATCACATACAACATGTAAGAAAAAGTCCGTCTGTGATGACCTGTTGACTTGTACGTCGTAGATGGTTTTTTAAACATCCATATGTGATATGTTATTTGTTATTATAAACGGCTTTAGAAAACAAATGCATCTAGGCATCACAGACAAGTATAAAAGAAGTGCGATGTTCTTTTGATAAAAATCGTCTACGATGAAAAATATCACATATAGTTTTACCCGAACAGTCTGTGATGACTTGATCTGTAATGTGATACTATATAAACACTCTGCTGTCCATGCGATGGGGTGTTACGTCATTTACTACAAGGTCGATCAAATTGCAGTCATCATTGGACCGGTGAGGACTGCAGCTTCCATGAGAGCTAATCTTGTTGAAAACATAAAGACTATATTACCACGTCTAATTCAAGCATTAGATTTAATCGACAATTCTTGAGAGTAACGTGAAGTCACCATAATTTCTCAACTGTTGAGAGGGAATTTATTCAAATACAAATGTATTTCCGATTTTACTCTCGTCCCATTACAATTAGTTCATTTAGCCATAAATCATTAGTCTGCATTGGCTAGAAATTTTTCTTGAAATAAAGGAATTCTCCTAAAGAAATGAATTTTTATTCCTGAAAAATTTCTTGTGTAATTTTCTTAGACTTCACACATGCAGACAGACCTCTATTTTGGTAACAAGGGATTTTTTTTTCTTTCATGATTCATTGGGTCATCAAAGTGTTTTATTTCTCACATAACATGTCTCATTATTCACGTCTTCGTAGGTTTTCCTCTCCATGTCAAATAACTATTTCCTGTTTAAATTGAAGTTGGTACCGCGTGCGTAGGCCGCGTGCATGAACAAATTTTCCCCAACAATTTTCTCCAATACGCATAGAGCATATCTATATTCTCTAAGGTTTACCTACTCTTCACATCGACCATAAGAACTCATTAGCTCATGAATCCAGGTTTCCAGAACTATCCATATTCCATAAGGTTCAGCTACTTATAGATGACTAGTCTTTTGACCGACGTTGACAACTCCTCGCTTAAGTGTTGGTTTGCATAAAAATGAGTCCGAAACTAGACGCGCTGGCAGCTAAACGGAAATTATCTTTCCGTATATAGATGTGCAATCAAGCATCACGTATAATATAATTTTCAATTCCTTGAAGCCAATAGCAAGGTTTGGTACGTCTAAGTGGTCAACATCTAATATCCTCTTCCAAAAGAGTATAAACATGTATGTAACATGGCCCATGTTACACTTTCCATAATTGATCTAGCGACAGCTAGCTAGCTAGAGTTCCACCATTCCATGCGCTAGCTTCGTATAAATAGCATGGTTTGGCTATCATATGGACAGCAGTTAAGCGCATAGCACATCCTGATCCGATTTGATCTTTCTATCTTCTCTTGCTCCATCTTCCTCTTGAGACACTCAATGGCCTCCGCTCTTAAGGTTGCCGCTCTTGTTGCCGTGTGTGTCGTGCTGGTCCTCAACGTGAGCCAGACGGCGGCACAGGACATAAAATGCAGTGAGTGTGGCCCACATTGTGGCACAGCGTGCCGTCAATTGCGCGAAGGTAGATGCAACGGCGTCTGCAACACCTTCCCTTCGCTATGCGAGCACTGCGCCACCACGTCCTCTACTGAGTGCGTCGCCGAGTGCTTCCTTCTCTGTAAATTCCCAAACTGCAAGGTTTGAACTGGGCGATACGGCCGGCCGCGTTAAGCATGGATGCACAATTACCCGTATGTTGTTACCACTGATCAAACTGTTGTTACTCTATAAATAAGTGTATTCCGCCGTACGTGCTGCATGTCAACACATTCCGCCTTACTATTTCCCTTCATTTCAGCCATCATGAAGGAGTTGTCTCTTATTATGCATCTATGTACGTGTCATGTGATCTATTCGTGTTACTTATTTACTCGTTATAAAACGTCACAATACTTAAATTTTATGTCCATGCATATGATCGATGTATTGCATGAGGATTACCGGCCTCACGGAATTTCATTGTTATTTATTACTAAATGTGCTAATTTGTTGTTAATTTTTTATTGTTATTTATTATTAATTGTGTTTTTTTGTTAATTTAATATGAGTCCTCGTGTTTTCATTGTACGCTATACAAACACGTTGTTGGCAATACAGTGGGGTGTGGCATCATTTACCACAAGGTCGGTCAAATTGCATTCATTATTGGACTGGTGCCACTATAACAGAAAACTCATTTGAGACACTTTATTTCAAACAATTCTTTAGAGCCATCTCAAATAACTATAATCACAGACGGTTGGTTCACTCAACCCATGTATGATGATTTATATACTGATAGCAGGGTCTCTCTTGATAAGTCATCACAGACAAATACAGATAGAACCGTTTGTAATGAGTCATCACAGATAGTTAACAAGAAAAACCGTCTAAAATGACAACACATATCACAGACGAGCCAGAACTTAACCGTCTGTGATGTGTGTGGCCCATTTAGGCCTCCAACAGCCGAAGTCCTAGCCGCCAACATCTCTAAACCTAATCCTAAGTCATTCGCACATTGTGCCCCCCACCTACAGCCACCACACCTGAGGCCCCCCTTCTTCACCAGATCTCTCCTCTCCTATAGCTAGCGCCTCCGTCCCTATCGACCTCTGCCGTCGCGCCTCCCCTCCCACCTCTCCGGCGAGATCTAGCGGACGTCTATCCCGAGGTCAAGGCAGTACGGGTCGGTGACTGCGCGCCTAACCCGAGTTAAAGGCTGTGGGGATAAGGGCTGCGCGCCTACCACGAGGTTGAGGCAGCCGGATCTGGCGGCCCGCGCCGACCCCGAGCCCGAGACATCGTCCCTGAGATCGAGGCACTACACAACAGATGCCTACGGCTTCATCGGTGGCATGGTGTCACTCCTAGATCGCACACCACTAGTGAGGACGAGGACGAGGTCGTGTTGCCTCATCAGCACGATTTTCTTCTGGGCGCACAATGGCAAAGTTAGCCCCGTGGCGGCGAGCAGTAGGCTACCAGGGCAAGGTGACAACCGAGCTCGGGCATGGCGGGGATCTTTTTTATTCTTGCGATTACACATCATAGATGGTTTGAATTGCCATCTGTGATGCTCCGAAGACCTTCTATGACGATGATTTCGAACCGCCTGTTGTAACGTCCCCAGTTTATTAATGTTGTAATGTGTATCATGAGCATCCCATGACATTAAAGCGTGAACCGAGAATCGAGTTCGTTTTTGAAATTTTTGAACCATTCGCTAATCTCCCAAAATTTACATGAAGATATAGGTGAATTTCCAGAAAAGTTCACCCCATCTAACATTGAACCGTGTACCTTGGGCTTGATTAAATTGCTTTTGAAATTTTGTGATTGCTGTTTAAAAGAAAGAAATCAAGTTTCAATTGAAAAAAAAGAAAACCTCAAAATCTAATTCTAGCACCTAATTCTAAAATATCCCCCGGTTGCTTCCTCTTTAAGCCATCCCCTCCCCAAGCCTTATCCTGCTCACTCCGGCGTCCTCATCTTCTTGCTCCCCGCGCCCTCTCTCACTCCCTTCGGTCGCCGCAGCTCCCAAGCTTCTCCTCTATGCCCCGCCGCCCACCCGAAGCTCCCGAGCTCCTCTCGCAGTGCGCCGGCTCCGCCCTCCTCCCGCCGCCCCACCGTAGCTCCCCACTCCGCCGCTCCGCCTCATCCCGGTGCTCCCCTCGCCGCTCGCCGCCCTGAGCACAACCGCGCCGCCCCCAACCAAGCTACCCCGCCACAAAGCCCCTCCGCCCGAAGCACGCCGTCCGGAGCTCCTTCCGTCGCCGGCCCCTCTTCCCCGCCGCCTTGGAGCTTCCCCGGTCCGCCGCCCCGTGCTCCGGTGACTCGCCCCGAGCCGTCGCCTTGCTCCACCTCCACCAGATCCCGAGCCGGCTGCTCCTCAACGCCGCACCGCCACCCGAGCATCACCACCCCAAGCTCCGCTTGCCGCCGCTCCTTCCCACCGTCGCCCTCGCCACTCCAGAGCTACCCGAGCCGGGTCGCCGCCTCGCCCCACCTAAGCGCCGCCGTGCTCCGCTGTCGGCCTCACCCCTCGCCACCCCGCCGGAATCCCGAGCTGCCCCGGTGCCCTGCTCCGTTCCAGTGCCGCTCCCGAGCCCTCTCCACCGCCGGCCTCCTTTCCCTCCCCGCCACGCCTTGCCGGAGCCCTCCGCCCCGTCGCCGCTTGCCGGTTCTTCGCCGAGCCACCACCGGAGCTTCCCGAGCCTCCCCGAGCAGGTGTCGTCGCTGGATCCCCGTCCCCCTGAGCCGCTGCCGTCGTCCTCCGCTTCCCTTGCCGTGGTGGCCGCTGCCGATCAGCCCCCGCCCCAGTGCTGTTGAGTCGACGCCAAGCACCGGCCGAACCCACTGGGCCGACCAGCATCCTCAAGCATCGTAGCTAAGGTCCTTAAGACCTTTAATTTCGTGTTCCAACCTATTAATGCTGTGTAATAAATTCTAACCGTGCTTAATGCTGTAACTAATAACAACAAACAATGTGATAATAGCTATGAATGCTGTTCCGAAGTGGTTATTGCTTATGAATAGTAATTAATGCTAAAAGCACCATAAATAAAGATGTTTGGACATATTAATTATTTTATTAAATGTTAATCAGGTTGAATTAATGCTAACCGGCATGTTAATGGTTGTCATTAGTATTCATTAGTAAAATAAATGAGCATGATAATGATTGAGTAGATTTAATGCCAACTGATTAGGACATAATCAGGAAGCTCTATTAATAACCACCGGTGCAATTAATGAACTCGGTTCAATGCTCTGCTTATGACATCTAGGACCCACTTGTAAGTCTTTAAATAAAAAGAAAGTGGAAAATAAAAAGGTTATGACGGTGGGCCCCACTGTCATTAACCTACGTCAATGTTGACTAAAATTGACCCCGGGCCCACATGTCAGCCTCTGCTCATATTGAATTTCTTTAAAGATTATTTTTACTGAGAAAAATACAACAAAAGAGTTAAAATGATTTAAATCTTGGAAAATGCATAGAAACTCCATTTCTAATCAGAAAAATGCAAATGATATGTCAAAATGTTCAGAAAAAGAAGATCTATTTAAAAACATCATTTCCATCCATGTTTGCATGCTAGGAATAATGCAATTTGCTAAAAACTCAAATTAGGGTTTCCGATTAGCCGGAGGATTTTCGGATCGCGACATTCTATGCGTCCGAACTCCGATTAAATTGATTCCACTTGCATTAGTTTTCTTTTTGCATCCTCTACACCATGGCATGCATTGCATCTTGTATTGATGTTTGACATTTTGGATGTTTATGATTGTGCCTTTTCGTTTCCGGTGTTTTCGTTCTTTCCCGTTAGAGTCGGAAGGTCCAGAAGACGGTAGTTTCGAACAAGAGCAGGGTTTAGTTGCTCAGCAATCAGGCAAGCAGCCCCTTTGGTCACATTGCCAAACTCCTATTACTTTTAAAATATTAGTTGTTTTCTAATGCAGTATTGCATGCGTTCAAATGTTATTTTCTCGTTAGTATTACCTCTATTCCTTGCACACAGCTTACTTTGTCGCTCAATCAACTCCACTACCATCCTAACCTAACTAGGGTAGTCTAGTGTGTAACCTGCTATTGCTTATTATATGTATTTGCTTAGACATGCTTAGAATTGCAAGAGTCGTAAGTTCTGGGATAGCAGAGGTTCTCACACCATTGGATGGGTTACTTGGTAGGCGGGTGTTCACCGGGATTACTTAATAAACTTGCTCAATTTTATCTGGGCTAGACGAGAGGCCGTGGCTGGGAGCACGGTGGTTTGTCTCGTTTTCCCGCAAGGACCGGTTTCCGGTGTCCCTTCGAACCAAGATTCGCGTACTTCTACACGGGTGGATTATGGGGCCACCCTCGACTGAATAATTTGCCTAGACTTAGTGTATGAGCTGCAATAGAGTGCGGTTTTGTGTGTGTGTGTGTGGGGTAAAAGGCACTCTGTGAGGGTTACACACGGTTCGAGTCCGGGGATGTATCTCCTGCCACAACTTATGGGACCGTGTCTCTGTACCGTCGGACAGATGTACATGGACTAGCCTGTACGGGTGGCTCATACCTAGGTCGAAAGCATTGTAAAGGTCGTGTTCAATCACCCTCCGCCAGCACACCTCGTGAAAGTGTGTAAATCGCGCTTGGCACTAGGAGACGATTGATACGTGTAGGTAAAGATGTACACCCCTGCAGGGTTAAAACTGTTTGAACAGCCGTGTCCGCGGTTATGGACAGCTTGGTAAGATTTTGCATCGAATTAGACAACTACAACAAACTCTAAAACTTGCCAACTCTAAGGACGGTGTTAGCGACAGCTTCCTCCCAGGGTGGTTGAGGATGGGTCGAGGGTAGCTTAGGGTGTGGTGTTCTGCAGGTAGGAATGTTCGCGAAGTGTAGACTTATCCCCTTTTCAAAAATCTTCTGGTAGTCGATTTTCTTCTAGGTAGGAAGTATTGCTAAAAGAAACATTGGCTTTCCGCAAAATAGTCCACAAATCCCTTTTATTGATACCTGGCACAACTATTACTACTTTCCGCACTGTAAGTCTTGCTGAGTACAATTTTGTACTCACCCCGCTATTGTTGTTGTTTTTGTTGCAGAGGGAACTACCCTCGGGAGGGTAGTTTCTATATAGAGATCGGCACCTTCGACAGTTAGTCTCTGGGAATCCCAGGCAGTGATCCTGCCCCTGGGGTTGGGCAGTTTGGTTTGTTTTGCTGCCGCTTTCGGCACTACTGTTCGGCTTCTTAGCCTTATTCAAACTTCCGCTGTGTATTGTGCTAGGATCCTCGGATCCTTTGCAGGTATGTATTGCTATATTGCAGTTCTGTCGTAGAGTTCTGCTGTGTTAGCTAGTTGTTTTCGCCTACACATGTGCAGTGCGTGTATGTGATGAAGCGCATGTTGTGGGTAGGACTTTAGAGTTCATATCATAGAGTCATTAAGTTTGATCACCCCTGTGAAGCGACTCTACTACTGAGAGATTGGGAACTATATCACCCTACTCCAGCCGTGCATTAATTTGCCGGGACGAGTTCGGGGTTGATGTTCCGGCTCAGTAGGAATAGAGTGAGGAGACCATATCACCCTACTACTCTACGCTCCGGCCAGAGTAAGCTTTGGGGTTGACGTCTCGGGCTATTCGGAGCCATATCACTCCACTCCTCTTGGAAATGACACCCAGGAGTTGAGGTCGGGGTTGACGTTTCGACTTAGCGGGTGGTTTCACTTAAGCCTCTCTGTTACGAATTCTGAGGTTCGACAGCTTTGGTATCAGAGCAGGACTGACTGTAGGACAACCTTTGACTGGCCGTTGTTGGGTCTAGAAGTTGCAAAAACTATTTTGAACCAGGATTTGTGAAAAGTGTAAGTAGTGACTCTGTTTTCTCCTTATCTTTTCAATCTTAGTTCTTCTCCTTACCCCTTCGTTTGGTTAAAAAAAAGTGATTTGACTACTCTTTCCTCCATTCAAAAGTTAGGATTCACGTGTTCTGGGAATCTGTACCTTCCCTCTTATCTTGTCTCGGTGGATCGTGAGTTCCAGTTTGTGTCTCCATCGATCTGGATGCTTTGTTGTCAGACCATTCATACCCTTCTATGTTATTGTTCTAGTCGGAGATCTCGTGTAACATCCCTGCTGAAGCTATGTCTGTAAGGGCTTGAATCCGAAGCTTAAAGAGGAATTGTTCCCTTTTTATTTTCTGAATCCTGCATTCCGCCCTAACCCGGTGCAAGCTCAAGCTCAGAATAATGGCTCTTCTAAGACAGTAAACACGTCGTCTTAGTCTGCTGATCGTAATCGCTGAAGAAACCCGAAATCTACCTGACGTTGTGATGGATGCATTCGTTGTCAATCATGTTCCAACATCCGTCCTTTTGATTCGAGAACTTCTCATTCCTTTATATCTAAAGGTTGTGCCAAAGAACACAAGATCCCATCTGCGCCAATGCATAATTCTCCGGCTATTCGTTCACCCGGATCTGTGATGAGAGTATTCCGAGTAAATCCTAGAGTTTCTCTTCAAGTGGATGATCTGGAGTTCCTCGTCACCTGGATTTCCCTAGTCTCCACCGACATCGAAGTCATCCTTGGGATGTGTCTTGGTTTCGTAGCTTTTAGACTACCGTTCCGGAATATTCAACCTTATTTTGTACTTCCATTGTTTAGTTTCCGCAATGCATTCCACCGTAGATTTTCTCTTGTGATCCGATCTTAAATTTTCGAGTAACTCTATTCTTACTCTTTTGCCCAGATGGCTGAATCCCATATCACTCCGGCAGGCGCTACACACTGTTTGTCGGTTGAAGGTGCTCCTTCACTATTGCTTCGGATGTTAGCAAAGTTGGGATACATGTGGCTTCCCGAGTATATCATCTATCGCTGTAACCGTCGATTTGGGCTGAGCGATTATATTGCTTCTATCCTCATCAGGCCACATCCTGCAGAACCGTTGCAATTACCTCTTATGCCGCCAGGATATCCTATCGTCTTGGTGGGTCGTGATGGCTCTTACGAAGGAGCTGTCCAAGTAGCTGCTTTCAACGCCATCAGCTTTCTTCGTTACCACTATGCAGATCAGCTTTTGAACTCCCCTTTTCGATATCATGTGGGGGAAGTAGACTCGGATGTACTGATGTGGTGGCAGGAGTTCATTATGGAATCTGATCCGACAATCGTCGAAATGGCCCCAATGCTCGGTGTTACTCACCGGCTGTATCGATCGGCCGCCTATGATCGTGACTACTACCATTATCGTTTAGGCCATGCTCTCGAGTATATCCGCAAGCATATTGGCACGCAGCACGCCCCGGTGGACTTAATGACGTCCCGCGGAGAATTTATTGGCCCATATGCTACCGACAGGCCATCTTCATGTACCTTTGCTCCAGTTCCGGGACTTCGCTATACTTCTCGTCATCGTATAGCTACGGAAGTACCGGGAACATTCCGTTGTCAACGTGAGCCACTTCTTGGAGAGGTGCCTCGCGATTTCCAAGAACCGAAGCCCATTCCGCCCGAGGCAACTTTGTACTACGTCATGCCTCACGATCAAGACGATTTCTCTCCGCAGCTTCCCTACCCATGTGGGTGATTGGTAGCTGAAGTTAGCTGCTCCAGCATCTTTTGTGTCTGCAGCCGAAGCTGATCTTGTGTAACAGGATACTCCTTTAGAGCTATAGCAGATGTGTATGTAGCTGTACTCCTCTAGCTATTTTGTGCAACCGTGTCAAGTTTCAGCATGTAAGGTTTACGCTATGTGCAGCAATCTTGTATAATATCCCCACGGTTTGTGTTATCTTAGATCTCCTTTTTGAACTTCCGCCCTTATTCTATCTATTCTTTATCATGATCGGTCATGAAAGCATTCCAAGCAGATCGTAGGGTTCGCTCCAGAACTGTCATTCTTGACCGGCAAGCTATCTTGATTGTTTTGGCTTCCACAGCTCTGGACGTTATCTTGGGTAAGGATTGGTTCTCCGCAAAGAATTTCAAGGAATTGAGTAACCTAGCCCGTAGATCCTTTCCATCTTTTCGCTCAATTTATTCTTTGTGATCTAAGCATTGACGGACTCCATACTTGTGCTCTTGAAGACAAGCCTCTCTTTGATCCTCTAGATATTCTGGTAGTCCGTGATCTTCCGGACACTCTTTTCGACAAGTTATGAGGTCTACTCCCTGATGGCAATGACGAGTTCGATGTCAATTCGATTCCAAGGACCGCTCGCGTCTATCGCCGCTCCTATCAATTATCTCTGAAGGAGTTGATCTAAAACCGGAGCAAGACAATCGGACTTGATTAAAGAAGCAGAGAATCGAGTTCAAGTTGTTCGTGAGCGGTTGGAAACTGCTCAATCTCATCAGAAGAGTCGCTCTGACATGCATCGTCGTGAGATCCACGTTAAGCCCAACGACAAATCTACCTTCGGACCACTCCTCTCAAGGAGGTTCGCCAGTTGGGCATCAAAGGAAAGTTGTCCCTCGCTACATGGGTTCTTTTCGCATTCTTTCCGAGCAGGGCAACATTTCTCGTCCGTTGGATCTACCTCCGTGTTATGTCCTAGATCCCTAATATCTTCTATGTTCCTTAGCTTTGAAACCGCTTTCAGAATCTGAATCCAGAATCTACAGTTGACACCTGGAATCTCCAAAAAGGTCTACGCGATCGAGAATATCTTGTTCGTATGCTCGACGCAATGGAAAAGACTACATGAAGACACAATGTCAAGTTCTTCCAGGTCCAATAGTCCAGCCCTTCCGAAGACGACGCTACTTGGAAACGTGAAGATCGTCTCCGATCAGCATACCCCTCTCTCTTCTCCAGTCTATTCGAATCTCGGGGTCGAGATTCTCGTAAGGGGGGTAGGTCTGTAACGTCCCCAGTTTATTAATGTTGTAATGTGTATCATGAGCATCCCATGACATTAAAGCGTGAACCGAGAATCGAGTTCGTTTTTGAAATTTTTGAACCATTCGCTAATCTCCCAAAATTTACATGAAGATATAGGTGAATTTCCAGAAAAGTTCACCCCATCTAACATTGAACCGTGTACCTTGGGCTTGATTAAATTGCTTTTGAAATTTTGTGATTGCTGTTTAAAAGAAAGAAATCAAGTTTCAATTGAAAAAAAAGAAAACCTCAAAATCTAATTCTAGCACCTAATTCTAAAATATCCCCCGGTTGCTTCCTCTTTAAGCCATCCCCTCCCCAAGCCTTATCCTGCTCACTCCGGCGTCCTCATCTTCTTGCTCCCCGCGCCCTCTCTCACTCCCTTCGGTCGCCGCAGCTCCCAAGCTTCTCCTCTATGCCCCGCCGCCCACCCGAAGCTCCCGAGCTCCTCTCGCAGTGCGCCGGCTCCGCCCTCCTCCCGCCGCCCCACCGTAGCTCCCCACTCCGCCGCTCCGCCTCATCCCGGTGCTCCCCTCGCCGCTCGCCGCCCTGAGCACAACCGCGCCGCCCCCAACCAAGCTACCCCGCCACCAAAGCCCCTCCGCCCGAAGCACGCCGTCCGGAGCTCCTTCCGTCGCCGGCCCCTCTTCCCCGCCGCCTTGGAGCTTCCCCGGTCCGCCGCCCCGTGCTCCGGTGACTCGCCCCGAGCCGTCGCCTTGCTCCACCTCCACCAGATCCCGAGCCGGCTGCTCCTCAACGCCGCACCGCCACCCGAGCATCACCACCCCAAGCTCCGCTTGCCGCCGCTCCTTCCCACCGTCGCCCTCGCCACTCCAGAGCTACCCGAGCCGGGTCGCCGCCTCGCCCCACCTAAGCGCCGCCGTGCTCCGCTGTCGGCCTCACCCCTCGCCACCCCGCCGGAATCCCGAGCTGCCCCGGTGCCCTGCTCCGTTCCAGTGCCGCTCCCGAGCCCTCTCCACCGCCGGCCTCCTTTCCCTCCCCGCCACGCCTTGCCGGAGCCCTCCGCCCCGTCGCCGCTTGCCGGTTCTTCGCCGAGCCACCACCGGAGCTTCCCGAGCCTCCCCGAGCAGGTGTCGTCGCTGGATCCCCGTCCCCCTGAGCCGCTGCCGTCGTCCTCCGCTTCCCTTGCCGTGGTGGCCGCTGCCGATCAGCCCCCGCCCCAGTGCTGTTGAGTCGACGCCAAGCACCGGCCGAACCCACTGGGCCGACCAGCATCCTCAAGCATCGTAGCTAAGGTCCTTAAGACCTTTAATTTCGTGTTCCAACCTATTAATGCTGTGTAATAAATTCTAACCGTGCTTAATGCTGTAACTAATAACAACAAACAATGTGATAATAGCTATGAATGCTGTTCCGAAGTGGTTATTGCTTATGAATAGTAATTAATGCTAAAAGCACCATAAATAAAGATGTTTGGACATATTAATTATTTTATTAAATGTTAATCAGGTTGAATTAATGCTAACCGGCATGTTAATGGTTGTCATTAGTATTCATTAGTAAAATAAATGAGCATGATAATGATTGAGTAGATTTAATGCCAACTGATTAGGACATAATCAGGAAGCTCTATTAATAACCACCGGTGCAATTAATGAACTCGGTTCAATGCTCTGCTTATGACATCTAGGACCCACTTGTAAGTCTTTAAATAAAAAGAAAGTGGAAAATAAAAAGGTTATGACGGTGGGCCCCACTGTCATTAACCTACGTCAATGTTGACTAAAATTGACCCCGGGCCCACATGTCAGCCTCTGCTCATATTGAATTTCTTTAAAGATTATTTTTACTGAGAAAAATACAACAAAAGAGTTAAAATGATTTAAATCTTGGAAAATGCATAGAAACTCCATTTCTAATCAGAAAAATGCAAATGATATGTCAAAATGTTCAGAAAAAGAAGATCTATTTAAAAACATCATTTCCATCCATGTTTGCATGCTAGGAATAATGCAATTTGCTAAAAACTCAAATTAGGGTTTCCGATTAGCCGGAGGATTTTCGGATCGCGACATTCTATGCGTCCGAACTCCGATTAAATTGATTCCACTTGCATTAGTTTTCTTTTTGCATCCTCTACACCATGGCATGCATTGCATCTTGTATTGATGTTTGACATTTTGGATGTTTATGATTGTGCCTTTTCGTTTCCGGTGTTTTCGTTCTTTCCCGTTAGAGTCGGAAGGTCCAGAAGACGGTAGTTTCGAACAAGAGCAGGGTTTAGTTGCTCAGCAATCAGGCAAGCAGCCCCTTTGGTCACATTGCCAAACTCCTATTACTTTTAAAATATTAGTTGTTTTCTAATGCAGTATTGCATGCGTTCAAATGTTATTTTCTCGTTAGTATTACCTCTATTCCTTGCACACAGCTTACTTTGTCGCTCAATCAACTCCACTACCATCCTAACCTAACTAGGGTAGTCTAGTGTGTAACCTGCTATTGCTTATTATATGTATTTGCTTAGACATGCTTAGAATTGCAAGAGTCGTAAGTTCTGGGATAGCAGAGGTTCTCACACCATTGGATGGGTTACTTGGTAGGCGGGTGTTCACCGGGATTACTTAATAAACTTGCTCAATTTTATCTGGGCTAGACGAGAGGCCGTGGCTGGGAGCACGGTGGTTTGTCTCGTTTTCCCGCAAGGACCGGTTTCCGGTGTCCCTTCGAACCAAGATTCGCGTACTTCTACACGGGTGGATTATGGGGCCACCCTCGACTGAATAATTTGCCTAGACTTAGTGTATGAGCTGCAATAGAGTGCGGTTTTGTGTGTGTGTGTGTGGGGTAAAAGGCACTCTGTGAGGGTTACACACGGTTCGAGTCCGGGGATGTATCTCCTGCCACAACTTATGGGACCGTGTCTCTGTACCGTCGGACAGATGTACATGGACTAGCCTGTACGGGTGGCTCATACCTAGGTCGAAAGCATTGTAAAGGTCGTGTTCAATCACCCTCCGCCAGCACACCTCGTGAAAGTGTGTAAATCGCGCTTGGCACTAGGAGACGATTGATACGTGTAGGTAAAGATGTACACCCCTGCAGGGTTAAAACTGTTTGAACAGCCGTGTCCGCGGTTATGGACAGCTTGGTAAGATTTTGCATCGAATTAGACAACTACAACAAACTCTAAAACTTGCCAACTCTAAGGACGGTGTTAGCGACAGCTTCCTCCCAGGGTGGTTGAGGATGGGTCGAGGGTAGCTTAGGGTGTGGTGTTCTGCAGGTAGGAATGTTCGCGAAGTGTAGACTTATCCCCTTTTCAAAAATCTTCTGGTAGTCGATTTTCTTCTAGGTAGGAAGTATTGCTAAAAGAAACATTGGCTTTCCGCAAAATAGTCCACAAATCCCTTTTATTGATACCTGGCACAACTATTACTACTTTCCGCACTGTAAGTCTTGCTGAGTACAATTTTGTACTCACCCCGCTATTGTTGTTGTTTTTGTTGCAGAGGGAACTACCCTCGGGAGGGTAGTTTCTATATAGAGATCGGCACCTTCGACAGTTAGTCTCTGGGAATCCCAGGCAGTGATCCTGCCCCTGGGGTTGGGCAGTTTGGTTTGTTTTGCTGCCGCTTTCGGCACTACTGTTCGGCTTCTTAGCCTTATTCAAACTTCCGCTGTGTATTGTGCTAGGATCCTCGGATCCTTTGCAGGTATGTATTGCTATATTGCAGTTCTGTCGTAGAGTTCTGCTGTGTTAGCTAGTTGTTTTCGCCTACACATGTGCAGTGCGTGTATGTGATGAAGCGCATGTTGTGGGTAGGACTTTAGAGTTCATATCATAGAGTCATTAAGTTTGATCACCCCTGTGAAGCGACTCTACTACTGAGAGATTGGGAACTATATCACCCTACTCCAGCCGTGCATTAATTTGCCGGGACGAGTTCGGGGTTGATGTTCCGGCTCAGTAGGAATAGAGTGAGGAGACCATATCACCCTACTACTCTACGCTCCGGCCAGAGTAAGCTTTGGGGTTGACGTCTCGGGCTATTCGGAGCCATATCACTCCACTCCTCTTGGAAATGACACCCAGGAGTTGAGGTCGGGGTTGACGTTTCGACTTAGCGGGTGGTTTCACTTAAGCCTCTCTGTTACGAATTCTGAGGTTCGACACCTGTGATGGGCCATTCATGGTAGTGTGCGGACTGTAGCTTCGTTAGAGCTAATAGAAGAGCTAATTTTGTAGAAAACATAAAGACTATATTGCCCCTTCTAAATCAAGCATTAGATTTAATTGACAAGTCTTGATAGTAACGTGAAGGTGCCATAATTTATCTATTCTTGAAAGGGAATTTATTCAAATACGAATGTATATCCGAATTTTACTCTTGTCCCATTGCAATTCGTTCATTTAGCCATAAATCCATTAATCTCAATTGGCTAGAAATTTTTTCTTGAAATAAAGGAATTCTCCTCAAAAATGGAATTTTATTCCTGAAAAATTCTTGTGAAATTTTCTTAGAATTCACGCGTGCTGACAGATCTCTATTTTTGTAACGAGGGATTTTTTTTTCTTTCATGATTCATTGGGTAATCAAAGTGTTTCACGTGCAGTATATTCCTCATGTTGCATCGAGTACATCTACCTTATGTGAACTGAGGTTTTCGATCTTTCAATCCGTAATTTTGAGGATTTAATCCTCACGATTGGACTACCAATCATATACGACTGATATCCACGGTAATCACTAAATCAACTTTATGTATTATTGACCTTACTAGAAACATGAACAACCCATCCATAAAGAATTTTTCCTGTAAGCAAATCGAAGAACAAACAAGAAAATAATAGCATAAGCAATCTAAAATTGTGAATATGCTAGATAGAACAATAATCTCAACGAGATAACGTAGGATTCCATAAGTAGTTTTTACAAGGTCTATTTAACACTAGAGAAGATCACGAAGTTTGCACTGGTTAAACTCTTAATAAACAAAACTCGAGCTTGCACACTTTGGCCAAGGGGTTATTTATAGGAGGGAAAAAAACTGGTTAGCCGAACCCTAGATAAATTCAGACACTTTCTCTCTCCTCCGGTTAGACCGGCTTTTAGACCTACGGTACATCGACCCAAGAATTAGGCTCCCAACGCTTTGGATGGTGGACTCAAAGGCCCATGAAGACTGGGTCAAAAGAAAATATATGTAGATTTCAAAATATGGGTAAGTATTTCTAACAGCTAACGTGACAATGGTTTTTTCCCGATATTTGGTCTGACGGCAACTATGATTTCCTAACGGTATGCCTGTCGCCAGTCTTCGCTCAGGTCCCAAAAAAAATTGCTCCCCCATTCAAAATTATTTACCACAACAGCTTCGATTACAGCTAATCTTCTTGAAAACATATACAGTATTTTTTTTTCTAAATCAAGGGTTAGATTTAATCTATAATTCTTGATAGTTACATGAATGTACCATAATTTATTTCTTCTCGAAAGGGAATCCATTCAAATACACATGTATTTCCGATTTTTACTCGCATTTCATCACAATTAGTACATCTTGTCATAAACCCATGAGTGTGCACGGGCTAAAAGTTTTCTTGAAATAAAGGAATTCTCCTAAAGAAGCGGAATTTTATTCCTGAAAAATTCTTGTGAAATTTTCTTAGAATTCAAACATGCAGACAGACCTTTGTTTTTGTAGCAAGGAATTTTTTTTTCTTTCATGAGTCATCAGGTGATCACCGTATTTCACTTGCAGTTTATTACTCACATAACAGGCCTCATTATTCACGTCTTGCATAGGTTTTCTTTTCCGTGTCAAATAACTATTTCCATTTTAAATTGAAGTTAGTACCGCGTGCATTAATAGGACTGCTCAGTCCCACAATTCTCTATGATTGAATGGACTTTGACCCTCCCTCATAAATTTTATTCTGAACTTGCTCCTGAATCTCTTTCATGTCTTCGAAATAGTCTTGAATGCAGCTTATTGCACACGGTCCGCATGTTCTTCAGAGATCTCGAACCACTATTTTACTTCATCCATCAGTGTGACCAATTTTTAATTTGTCTATTCGGGTGTCCACCTTATCCCGCTTGAGTATCCCGCAAAATGATCTAAATCTCGAAGTGACCTTTGCCGGTTTTCTCGGTGCCCCAGACCTTGTAGAGGCTTTGGTGATAACCAAGCTTCACGTAGGCCTCTAAGAAATGGTTCTGGACTTTCACACGTGTTTTGATGTATGTGAAGCTTGTTTATTCATCGAGGATGAGAAAATCAAAGAAGAGTTTGTGATCGATATTTTCTAAATTCTTTTTTTATATGCGAAGAACATGACTTATAAATGCTAACTTAAACAAAACTAAAATAGAAGCATATATTCAAGAAATTGTGTTGACATGTATACAATTAATAAAGGCATATATTCAAGAAATTGTATTGAGATGTATACAATTAAAATAGAGGCATATATAAAATGCGAAACTCATGCTACATATATTATATATTCAAATAATGAAAGTGGCATATATATATGTATATATATATATATACATATATATATATACATATATATATATATATATTTAGAGACCATAATTAAACCATACAAGCTGGCTTGAGTCCACATGGTTTAAAAACTTGGCACATCCCGCTAACCACACAAATTATCTTCATCATAAACAACAATTCTAGGGCTTTGGAGAGCTACAACCAATTCATGATATGTAGCAGTTTTGAGATTTAGCTATCCAACTAGTCACTTTTTCACTTTCATTCTAAGCAACACAATTACCTCTATTTGAATATATGCAAAAGGGGGCTCGGATGGGGAGAGGGGGAGGGGCTCGTTCTAGGGTTAGGGTTGGCATTCTAGGGGCTTCGCCGGTGGGGAGAGGAGCGGGGGGAGGGGGGAGAGGGAGGGAGAGGAAGGGCTTACCTCTCTCGGGGAGGAGGTGGCGTCGACGCTGCTCGGGGACGAAGATGATCCATTGGCGGCGCTTGGGGAGGAGGATGGGTCGGCGCGGTGCTTGGGGGAAGAGGAGGCTCCAAGTAGCGGCAGTCGACAATGACGAGACATCGGCGATGGCGCTCAGGAGGAGGAGACGTCGAGGGCGGCGCTTGGGGATGACAAGGTGTTTCGGCGGCATGTGAGATTGGTTTTTTCAACTGACTGAGTGCGGGATGCGAAGAGCCCTAAGTCCAAGACACCTTGTAGCAAAGTCATCACAGACGGATGGGATTATCACCCCTCTATGATGATGCTCATCACAGACAGATCAAGGGTCAACCGTTTGTGATGACGGCACATATCACAAACGGGTATGAGAAGAATCGTCTGTGATAAATAATCACAGCCGGTTCATAGGAAAACCATCTATGATGACTCATCACAAACGGTTTCTCGCAGAATCATTTGTGATGACTTGTGAAGCGAGACCTACTATTGGCAGGAAAGTTATCACATACAGTTTGAGTGAAACAATCATCTGATATGATAGTCATCTGAGACGATTCTGCATAATCGTCTGAGATGAGCTGTCCCGGTTGGGCTTTCTGTAGACTATATTTCCCCTTCTAAATTAAGCATTAGATTTAATAAACAATTCTTGATAGTGCCCTTCTAAATGTATTTCCAGATTTTACTCTAATCCCATTACAATTAGTTCATTTAGCCATAAACTCATCAATCTGCATTGCCTTGAAATATTTATGGGATAAAGGAATTCTCCTATAGAAATGGAATTTTATTCTTGAAAAATTCTTGTGAAACTTTCTTAGAATTCACACATGCTGGGTCCACCCTAAGAATTTATGTTGGCCCATTGCGACAGCCCACATACTACCCTTTCGAGTAATATGCCGGTCTTCGATATATTGTAGACAAAGTGCCTTTTCATCTACAACACATCGTACAGAGTGGCATGACAGAAGCATTTGCAGCGGTCCATATATTATAACTGAAGTTATAACTTGTAACAAAATACAAAGTCTTTCAAACTGATTCCTAAAAATACGGGGAATTTAAAACCGTTTATCGTCTGGTTACAGCAAAAGTCTTTCCTACCACTCTCGACTCACCCGACCTATTATTCTATTCAGCATTGTTCTCATCGCGGAATTCGACGTAGTAGTCGACACCTTCGTCATCCTTCTTCGGAGCTTGTTCTTCAGGAACTTCCTCGTCAACTTCAACATATACCACTTCCATCTCCGCCGACTGCTCACAGTCTAATCAAAGGAATTATAATAAAGGGATGAGTACAGAAGGTACTTAACAAGTCCAGGAATAGCAAAGAGGTGTTTAATGCACTATCTACTGAGAACGGCAACATTCTCTAAAAGCAATGCAGTTTTAAAAGATAAGACAGTCAAGTTTTAATTTAAGAGTCTAATGATCTCCTGTTTCACAAGCTGCTAGGATTCTCGATGAATCCCTTTCTTGCCGGGTTCGCAGTTCCAACCAGGAACATAAAGTGACAATGCCACAATTCAATACACTCTGCAGAGGTGCGCAACTGTACCCACAAACGACTACAGTCATATATCTGAGGTGACCAAACCTCATCTACACTCCTAAGGTCACAGATCCGTTTCATCGTCCACTCGGTTATACCCCGCGTCGTAGTCCGTATAGAACTACCGGGCTCAAATCGTAATGTGAGCAGCCCGGCGGCCAATATCATATTAACAAGAAGTGGGCAGCCCGATGGCCAATACCACTTTAACAAGATGTGGGCAGCTCGACGGCCAATACCACCTTCCTGGTAGTCGATCCCACTACCGAGGCCTTGCGTTCCCAGGGGGTATAGACCTAGGGCAAAAGTACTTTGACTCAGCCCCGCCCATACAGGGTATGTGGTATGCGCGATTACTACGGCTCTTGAACACAATCGATCATTGGTTGCATTAACCTTATATGAACAAGCCCATGTGATGAAATCCACCTTCCTAATGTGCCTCCAGCACCTTTCCAGGATTTCACCACCCAACATGCTCACGCCCAAAAACCAGCGATCAAAATAAAATAACAGTTGATTCATCTTTAGAAAATAGGTTTTCATTTTGTGCATGTTATAGACAAGAGGGAAATTTTGTAAATCATTCTCAACGGACATGAACAAGAAACTGGACTTGCCTGGTGACGAGTAGGTAGTGGAGTTTGATGGTTTTGTTTGCTGAACTCCAGCTTCTGACAAAGAATAATAATAAAACCCGATAAGGACTTATGTGAAAAATTCTGAATATGCATGCAATGACATGATATTATATGCATGCGATGAGGCGTGTATTAAACTTATCATCTATGACTTTTAAACTTAAACCCTTTTAACAACCTCTTAAAGATTCAAGATTCCTAAGAGTAACTCGGGTGTTAAATATCTTAGATCCCATGTTCATCTTTCTCAGGATAATATCCATCAACTTGACTTGTGTTTTCTTCACTCATCATTTAACATGCTCTAATAAATCCAATGTTCTTAACTTAAGAACGTAGTTAAGATTTCAAGAGAATTAACTTAGATCTAATTCTCTTTTTAAAAAGTAATATATGTTACTCAGTTAGAGTAATTCATAGTTTAGTTAGCCCTATACCCTCTTCTAAAAAGAACCCAATTTTAAAGCTAAACAACTTATCCCATTTTTTTCTTCATTTATCCCCTATTCTACATTTATATTTGTCATTTTATTATCTTTCTAATCTCTTTTCATTTTTGTTTTAAAAGAACTGGTGAGAATTTACTTATTCATTTTATATCCCCCTTTTTTTCACTCCCTCAAAACCGCTGACCGATCTCCTTACTTGGCCTATTCGGCCCGCTCCCTCTTCTCATCTCTCCTGGCCGACTCCCCAAAGCTCTTTCCCTTTCCTCACGCAGCTGCCCGATTGGATCTCTCCAATCCCCTCAGCGTCGCCGTCGGTGCTCTTCCGAGTTCTCCTCCTGGCGTCGCTGCCGCCTAAGCCTACTATCGCCGCCGCCCCGGATCTGTCCCTTGGCTGTCCCCGCCGATGCGGTCTCCTTTCCCGCCGCCTTGATCTTGGGCACCTCGATGCGCCCCAAGCCTGGGGCTCGGCCTTCGTCCGCTGCCACCTCTCGGTCCGGCGTCGCCTCCTCGGCCGATGCCACGCCTCGGGACAGTCCCGACCGCCCCGTCCACGTCCGCGCCGCTCGGCCTCTCTCCGGCCGTCGTCCGGGATGGCTCGGTCTTCTCCTTCAACTGGTAAGTGCTTTATCTCCCCTTCCACTATTCCCCAAACCTAGGGTTCTTCCCTGACTACTGTGATTCGAGATTTAAGTTTCGATTGATCCCCCTATTGAGTGCACAATTGGTATGCTAGTTGGGGGCTTGGGGACGACTTGAACTAATGTAAGCTCATGCTCACGGTTGCTTGATTCCTAAATGTTGTTCTACTGAAAACTTTATGATTAGCCTCGTATGCTCAATTTGCGAGAAGATCAGATTACTAGTTTGATTCTAGCTCATGCATTGGATTTGATTCTAGTTAATACAAACTTATTATGGTAAACTGATTAGGATAGGGGTACTACACTTGATTGGTTACTGAAGAACCGACATCTATCTTCTCTCCATTTTCGGTATATACGTATTCTCATTAGTCTTTCTTCATTGAAAATTACGGATACTTACTTGGCCATCAGTTAAATTGCTGATATTGATATTTGGATACTTGATGGTATGTCTGGTAAGAACAGATGTATTGCTTGGTGCTAGACTTAATTCTGTGATAATTTACTTGTTTGTGAAAAGGTTAGAGAAAAGTATTCTGATAAGAACAGGTACTGCAGTGCATACTCGGTTAGCTAATGGTATTAATACACTTAGTCTTTAGTCTATTTCTGACATGCTTTTATTTGAGACAAGATTGAGAGTTGAGAAAAGCTGATGAGAACATATGTTGATCTTGATCTTAGTCTCTCTCTATTTTCTACCTATATATATGCATGTTAGTTTTCTTAGACTGAAAGAGCAGATACTACAAACAGTTGCCTATTTGGTCACCTTAACAATTTGTGATGGTTTCTAAGAAAGGAACTTGAGAGTTGGTAATACAAAAATCTGATAAGAACAGAATACTACCAAAGTTGCCTAATAAAAACCCTATGATGATCCTTAGCTGAGGACTTTTATTTGAGACATTTCTGATGCCCCAAAATAATAAGAACAGACACTACCAAGTCTCTTATAAAATTCCTATGATGAGAGATGGGTTCTGATGGTCCCTATTAACATGCCAAAATGCATGTATATACAAATAGGGTTGAATGCTTTCAAGGACTTTTACCTTGTGTTAACTCGGATAAGATGAGCTAGCCTCCTTGGTCCGATGGATGCGCTCCTAACCTACTGGTGGCTTTGCTCCTCTTCTCTTCTCTGCTCCCTGATACTCCTTCCCTTAATCTTGGTGGCCTACTCCTAATGCTCTCCTTGTTGTTCTCGCCTCTCCTAGAAAATGACGGTCTCGGTGACTACTCCTGTGGTACTATTCACTTCAATTGCCTTAGCTCTATTTATACCGAGCTTTCCTATGCCTCTCTGGTTGCTGCTAGCTTTGGAGGAAAATGGTGGCCTTTTCCTTACTACTCTCTGTGTTCTCGGAGAGGTCGATGTCTTTGGTGGATTAGTACTGTTGTACTGGTGCAACTCGGCTGCTCCACTATTGTTTATTTTAGCTCACTCAACAGTGGAAGTTGCCACCTATTGTTTGCGCTGGCTGCTACGTGGCTGCATTGGTGTTCCTTGGAATTGCTACAGAGGCTTACCTACCCTTTTAGCTGCCTTGCGAGCTAAGCCACCTTAGCCATTTTCTGATGGTTGCTGGATAAATCCTACGGATGAATTTGTTGCCTTACTTGCTAAAGGTCTTAACCTTGGTCAGCATATGCGTGCTGTTGGATAACCTTGGGTGGATGTTTGCTTTATCTTCAGATTTTAAATCTTTTACAAAAGTAATTCTTTTCAAAAACAAAACTATGAAGGCAATATAGAACAGGAAAAATAAAAATTATTTTAAATACTCCTGACCTCTTTTCTCCATATATATGTATATTGTAGATTCGTCCAAATGAGGGTCTTAGCCATGTGGCCCTCGGACATTTTCAAAAACAAAATTTATTTTATAAAATTATTTTCAAAACTAAAAAAATATTTAGGTCATCGGCACTATTTTGCCCCCGCAGCTAACCCTGCGGATGTCGGCGGAACTATGCCGGTGACCACTTGTATTTCAAAAAATCATGTTTTCGAAAACTCTTGCCTCCTATAGTAACGGCGTAAATCCAACGGTCTCGAGTGCCCATACTCGATGACCTCGGATGTCGCCCACATTTCCGAAGATCTTCCCCCTCCGACTTTCGGTGTTCCTCGACGACTCAAGACTCGAAGACTCAAAGATTCGAAGACTAGGTTTAGATGTTGTATAGGTAGTATATTATCATGTAATTTTTATTTTTCTTCTTCTTTATTCCTTTTGTAATAACATTGTATCATGACCTTATAATATCCATTCAATCAATAAAGTTTAAATTTCAATTGTATTCAAATGCGTATGAATGAGCTTGATGTATGACATGAGCGATGCAATGCACAACAACTTCCTCCCCCTCTCGACTTAGCTCACGATGTAGCTCGATAGATTCGGGTCAACTCAGCAACGCGAGTTGACCTGACTCCACGTCTCGCCTTTTATGACTAACCCTAAAACTAGGGTTCTCACACCCATATACCATAGACTAATTTTTTTTATACTACTGGGTCCACCCTAAAAATGTTTATGTCATATTGCCCCATTCTGACTCAAAATCCTGGATCCATCACTAGCAATGGCACTAGTTACGTAGCCGGATTCAGTTGTGATAAGGTTAGGGTGGCCAAACTAGGTGGCGGTGATCAAATCCAGCAAGGGTGGGCGTCATGAAGCACAAAGGGTGGGGTGGAAGTTAGGTGACCGGTGAAGGTGAGGGTTGGGATAGCCAGCAAAAATGGGGTCTTGCTATTGTGGTGTTAGATTTGTTCATGATTGCCCCCGGCCTAGTCCGATCGTGGATTAAGGTTTGCAACTGGATGAGGGGGTTGCAAAATGGCGAGGCTAGGGCATGGGGTGGGCCCGTTGAGTATCACAAATTGGCGTTAAGTGAGTGGCTTGTCCCCAAGTGTCAATTTAGGATCTCCCTTCGTGATGTCATGAGTGCATGAGTATACCTATGGTGATTGCACACAATATGCTTAGGTGAAAAACAGACATAAATCAGGCATGGTGACATGCGGGATGGAGATAAGATACCTTTGATGAGTCGATGAATTAATTTCCAGGATAGCATTATCATTATCCCCAAGACCGACAGCATGTTAGCATGCTCCTCTTTATTCTTTGTACCGGCTTCTTCATGCATACCAAAACCCTTTGTTAGAGCTTACGGGTAGCTTATGCCTCTCCATAAGCCATAAGCTCTAATAAAAATAAATTGTGTGCTTAGCTTATGGATTAAGCTCATACCAAATAGTGTATGTCAGGGCCCGGAACTATATATGACTTAAGGAAACACTTATCGCCAAAGACCGAGCAGCTACCCAACTAATAGCACGGTACCTGCGCCGTGAACACCCGGAATTGAATAGCCCGACACCTGACCAACACACCATACGATCACCAGAGCCGTATGCCTTCACCATTGATCAAGCCGGCCAGAAGCGAACAACGTTCCATAAACCACATACAATTCCAAAGTCCCGTGGAGAATTAAAGTCACTCTCAAATCCACTAAGCACAACAAGATTGGAGGAGCCCGGCGATGATACCCTCACCCTAACCTGACCCGGAGGTCAGTGGGTCATCCGAAGGCCCGGTACTATCACCCACACCCTGCCTGACCGGCACTGCATCTCAGTCAGCGGGTCACTCAACCATAACCTGTCACACTTAGTGAAAAAAGAACGACTGTAACTCTTCACGGCTAGCTCATACACTTCAAAACCATACACGCATGGTGTATGAGCAGCCCAATGAACAACTTGTATATCACAACAAAACACTAAAAAGAAAGATTATCAGATAATTATAACACATCCTATACTCGGGACAGTATTTATCTTACATACAACTTGACCCGAAGGTTGATAACCATCAAAATAATAACAAGGGCAGCAGTGAAAACATATTAAAATACCCGAGATGGCTACCACAGCCATCTCCAAAAGTGTACCCATAACCCTTTGTTGACCTAAGGTACAAACCTAAACAAGCTAAGCATCGAAATTAGCAACTGCAGCATCAACGTAAGCTTCTACCGAAGGTTCACCTGCAACAATTAGGAATCGAATTCCTTCAGTACTTTCGTACTGGCAAGATGCTTTGTAGGCTCATCCCAACTCACTTAAGCATGGCAAAGAATAAGCTTTAACATACAAGTAAGCATAGCATCATTACCAGATTAAACATGGCATAAACATGAATGAATAACGTAATAACGATTCATGAGCATGATAAACCAATCATCTCAAGTCCGCAATAATAAGTGAATCATCCATGCATTATCCATAATAATCATCACAAGTCAACAAAATATAAAGTCAATCTCTAGCTAGTCCACCAAGACATAGCCAATTGATAGCACTGAAACCTAATTCGACTAGAGGGCGACTGGGGTAGGACCTCTACCTTGACCTTCGAATCTAGACATAACCGAGAACAATAATCGACTGGCGATACGACTAGGGTACATATGCCACCTCGTCTTCGACCTCGCAGGCATCGACTAAAGACGACTGGGGTGCATATTACCTCGACCCTCGACTACCATGACCATAGATAGT